>PVIJ01004757.1:0-112883 GCA_004024925.1 Scalopus aquaticus | reverse complement strand
TAAATTCCCAAAAGTGGTATTGCTGGGTCATATGGAAGCTCCATGTTTAGCAGTTTGAGGAATCGCCATACAGCTTTCCATAGTTGTTGGATCAGTTCACATTCCCACCAGCAGTGTAGAAGAGTTCCTTTTTCTCCACATCCTTTCCAGCATTTGTTGTTGTCTGTATTTTTAATGTGTGCCATCCTCACAGGTGTGAAGTGGTATCTCATAGTGGTTTTGATTTGCATTTCCTTGATTATAAGTGATGTTGAGCATTTTTTCATGTATCTGTTGGCCATTTGCTTTTCTTCTTTGGAGAAGTGCCTTTTGAGCTCTTCTGCCCATTTTTTTGACTGGGTTATTGGCTTTGTTTTTGTTGAGTTGTGTGAGTTCTTTTATATCTTATTTTATATGTTATATTTACATATCTACACATGTTTAGTATATATTTCATAAAGTATGTTCTATGCAATGTTGTTTATCTGTAATACAAATTTCACTCTGAATATGGTATTTTATTTGGCAAGTCTACGGGGGCTAGCAGAAGGACAGGAAGGAAAAGGAAATCTCCAGTTATAGCTAGAGGGGAAAAGTCCGATGCTTTTCCAGCAGTATTGCATCCAAACCCTATTCTCGTGTTGTTTCCGAGGATTGAAGGCCAGACAAGGAAGCCTCTCTGCACAGCCTCTACCTGGCTGGCTCCAATAACCAGGACCAGGCAGCCTCTTCATGGCATTAATCCACCCCTGAAACCTGATCCTGTGTTTGCTGATTATTAAGCTACTCTGTTCTCCATTCTTCCCCCCCTTCCCCAAATGCTGAGGGGCACAAACACACAAAGCCTTTGGCTGGAGGTGGAGAGGTTAAGGGGGAGGGGGCGGGCAAGGGATTAGAGTTTTATCAAAATAGCATCTGCAGAGATCCTTGCAGGATAGACCGCACTCCCCAGCATGCCTGTGGCCTGGGGCCAGGCCTGGGGCAGATGGGAAAACACCAGCTGCCAAGGAAGGGGTGTGATCCCTGGAGGGTAGAGGCTCCACCAGGTATGTGGGTTGGGGGCTCTTCTCCCTGCTTTCACAGGGCCCTCTGCTCCTCCCAACTCTTTCTGGGCTTTTTTTTTTTTTGCCAAACTTACTTTTTCAAGCATCAGGTAGTGAGAGGCCAGGTACTGACATTGCTGGGACTCTTGCCAACTGTGGCTGAGAAGGCAGACTGCCCTTTTGAGGCAGGCACTGGGTTCTACAAGCCATTTGGGGTGCTAAACCTCTTGGAAGTAATTTTTTCCTGTTCCTGCCTTCACCCCGGATCCGCTCTCAACTATTTCATATAAGATCCCCAGAAAAGATTATTTTATTCCTCAAGATGACAAGTTTTCCTAGCTCTCAATAGTGACGGCAAAGTTCTGTTTGGAGTTCACCCACATCTTTTGGTTGCTTTAAGGGTCTGTTCCCCACCCAGTTTGTGGCCCTGGTTCTCAAAGATTTTTTAATTTCCTTTCTGCTTCTCATGTCTACTTATCAGTAAAGGAGAAAAAAAATCTGAGTGGCTCTCTTGGCCCCTCCCTTGTGAGACCACCAGGAATTGATGTATCTCAAATAAGAAGTCCTTTCAAGAAGCCAACACTACGTAATCCTCCCCCTCCCACCCAGTTTACACAGTCACTTCTTCCCTTTATCTTTGGGCTTAAAGATAGCAACAGCTCAGGTTACAATGCTATGATTACATTACTTTATACCTAAGGTAGCCATATAATGTATTATCTCCTGAAGAGTCATACAGTTATAAAATAATTTTAATGTATTTATTGATCAAAAATGAATTTTATTATATATGTGGATCCATAAGAGTTCTATTCAAGAACTGCTTTGAAAAAAAAGTTCTTTAAAAACTTAAAACAGGATATGTATATTCATTAAATCAAAACTGTAAAAAGCTAGTTCAAATTGATTTTTTAATCATTAAAATTATGTAGGCAAAAAAGTACATAAGCAGAATAATAATTATTCTTGATACAAAATCATCTATTTTATCTTCTCTACTACTGTATTGAAGGCATTTTTTTCAGAAGAAAACAATTTATTTTTTACATTGTGGTCTTACTACTTACAATTTTTAAAAGTAAATTTCAAAATTTTCATTAAGGTTGTGTTTTATGGCTAATGCATTTACAATTGACACTTTCAAATAATTTACTTAAATGTCTTTTATTGATGTAACATTGGCTTATAACATTATATAGGTTTCAGGTCTACAGCATTACAAATCATCATCTGTGTATATTATATTATGTTCACCACTAAAAGCCCATTTTCAAATAATTCTTTTACATAGATTAGATTTTTTTTTGTTCAAATGTTTTTATTGTGGTAGCTTTAGTTTACATCGTTGCTAGTATTTCAGAAATAAAGCGTCTCCCTCATCAGGGGTGGTTTTCAAAATACCACCACCAAGGAACCCATGGGTCACCACCATAGTCCACTGTCCTCACCCCTCTTCCTCCCCCTCTGGAGACCTTTGTTCTAAGGTCAACTTTCAAGGGTTAGTTTTTAAGTTTGACTTTATTTGACCCTTTGTTTGGTTTCTCTATATTCCACATATAAGTGACACCATCTGGTATTTTAGACCATAACATTTTTAGTTGAGAAAATACTCTCTGAGATACCTGGTTAAATTATGCTAATGTAGGACCTTCCCAATTGTACTTGTTTTCCTATTAAAATGTATAAACGTCGTAAACCAAGTTTTCCCCCAGTTTTTGTCTTCCCTATTTAGGTGTCTTCAACAAGTGTCTTTATAATGAAAAAGAGTGTTCCATCAGTGGGCTCTAATCATTCTTTTGAATATTTAACTAGTTTAGATGCTATAAAGCTATAGTCCTTCTCAATGCTGTTCATTCTTGTTTAAACTTATCTAATTGAAAATGGGGACTCCATCAAAGGATTCTTTGTACAGTTGAGATATTTCAAAGCCCAACTACAGATCTTCAAAATGAAAACTTGCCCCATTTTAGCATTCATTATCACTTTTCCAGAGCACTCCCACTGTTGATAAGATTAATGACTTCCTGTTTTAAGTTTTGTTTTCTATAATTGCAATCTGTTTATAGATTCAAAGGTTGAAACTTTTTGGCTCTTTTATTTGCTGAATATTTTGATTAAAGATTTCAACTGATTTTTGAACACGATGTAGTCAAAATTTAGAGGACTTCTGTATAAGAAATGTTTACTATAATTTTAGGACATATCGGCTAATTTGCAATGTAGTTCTTCATGGCTTCAAACATTTCTAAAGTCCAGTTGAGAGCAAAACAAAGAAAGAGCTCACTGCTATGCTAATGTGTTATATATATGTGTGTGTGTATACACACACACACACACACACACACACACACACACACACACTTGTATTTAGCATCACGTTTGACAAAGAAAAGTATATAGTTGTTACCATGCAAAAATAAAAATACTCGCACATTTTGACAATGATAGTTTCTATTTGAATTGTAGAATTTTTGTAAAAATTAAGAATTATGTTCATGCAACCAATTCAAGTATCTTTTTACTCCCCAGGTTTCTCTATTTAGTAAGAACTGTGTTTTTACCATAATGCTGTTATTTATCTATTTTTTTTACCAATTCCCAAAATGAATCAGTTAATCTTCAGTGTTGACTCTGAAACATAATTTAAAATGTTTACAATCATGTCAGACTAAATTTTCAAAAACATAAGATTCTATGAACTGAATTCTAAAAGTGAGTCATTATTTTGAATTCAGATAACTGATTTCTTATTTGAATCATCTAAAGACACTTATATGAAATTGGCATTATTTAGCTGTTCACCAGATTCCTTTGCAGCTGGAGGAGTCAACATATTTAACAGATATCACTGAACTTTTAGTTTGTAAACAAAAAGCTTGAAATTAAAAATGAGCAAAGTTCTAACATCATTTTGATGCAGGTGAGCAGTTCTAGCTCATAGATAAGCAATGTGTTTTTGCAGCTGTGTGTGTAAACTTATTGTTTGTGTCAATGTCTTTAAAAAGTCCGTCTTCATGAAATAGATGCTGTGACTTCTTTAGTGTGTTCTGAGAATTTCCGTGATTAGTGGTGTGACTATCTCTTGTGGTGTTGACAAACTTTTTGTGCAAACTACATGCTCATTCATCATCACTTTTCTCGAGAAATGGAAATTCAATACTTAATTTTTCATTAAACATACACTTAAGAATTTTAGAGTACAATGACGGGAAGAGTTGACTACAAAATAGAAAGTTCACCAAACCACAGAAGAAAGTAGTTGAGGTTTTGTTTACACCAAAATAAAGGACAAAACTCCTGTAGTTTTGTTGCACAGTGTGTATTTCCTGCATGCGTCACACACACAAACACACACACACATTTCGCCTATAGTTTCTCACCATGCTCCACCATCTCCCTGACCGCTCTCCTAGAAGCTGTGAGCGTTTCTCAGCTCTGGTCCATTCCGTTACCAGATGGCTATAGACTCAGAGGACAGCAGCACCAAACACTCCCAACACTACAGCTGGAGATGAGGAGACACGCCCCTAGCTGCTAAATCCAGGTACATTTAAAACAAAGTCATGAATAGGGGGAACCTGGAACTTGTTTCTCAGAAAAGAGGCATTAGTGGCATTGGGTCTGGAAATGGTAGAGACAATGAGAATCATCACAGTTCGTCTTCAGATCTAACCACACCGTAGATGCACACCTCCCACAGATGAAGAGACACCTGGCAGATGCTGAGGGTATGGAAGAGTGTTTTCCTAATCCATGCCACCTGATTTTAGTGCAACAATTAACAACAATTAATAAGACTTTAGCAAAAAGTGGGAAATCTGAGAAATGATACTGAGACAACAGATAACACCAGGATTATCCCAAGCAAACCTGGATGTGGGGTCACCTTTCCTCTCCACCCACACTTTTGTCAACAGTCCTTTGTGAATAACCCTCCCACCCCCACTCATCCTATTTTGAATGTGCCATCTGTTTCCTGTTGGATTCCTGGCGGATACAGTGGGATAAAAGACTGTTCACAATATATTATTGCATGACAAAAGAAGATTGTGAAGTAGAGTGACAATATGCTCCAAATTAAGTATGCTAGATAGTCATGTATATATAATTGCATAGAAAAAAAATCCTGGGAACATATACATCAGAACATTGTAGTTATATCTGGGTGGTAGGATTAAAAGTGACTTTCTTTTCTTGTTGTCTTTATGTGGATTTGAAAAAGTATCTCCAGTAAGCATGGGCTGTGTTTGCAATAAGAAAAAAAGAATGATTTTCACGATCCTTTATGAGAGGGGGGTGGGGGTCCACAGGTGCGCATTGCCTCTCGCGGGGTGCTCAGAGGCAACGTTGTGAGCCGCAGTGTGCACGCACCACTGTAAGCAGGGGCCGGCCGATGGCCTCCAACGCTCCACCATGAAGAACCGACACTCCAGTAGCGTCCTCCCACATAGTTTTATTAAAGGCCTCGAGAGAACTTTCTGGGCTGTTCTGTGAGAGTGTGAATGCTGACAACAGATTCTGTACAAAGACACCCCTAGCGCGATTCAGGGCGACTTGGCTTGTTTTTCAGAGTGACTGCACTTGAGCCTGCCACTCTTCAAGGAGTGTGTTATGGTGCCTTTCCCCACAGCCTCAACCTTGTCTTAGAAGAAATTTTGTGTGAAAAATACTCCTTTGTCTCAGTTTTAAGTGGACTGGCTCCCGTGGTGTGGAGAATGGAGAGGAAGGAAGAGGTAAGATGACCTACACATACACACAGACACAAAGTTATACACACACACATACACATTTGCATTGATATATTTGTCTTGTCAGAGAAGCACAGAGCTTTGGTAAAATTTCTATCATCCATCTATCATCTATCTATCTATCTATCTATCTATCTGTCTATCTATCTATCATGTCTGTCTGTCTGTCTATTTATCTTTCTTTCTCTACCTATCATTAGCTGTAAATGTGGGTTAACCATTTTCAAAAGTGAAGGGAAGACTAATTGAAGTCATTGCGATTTCTGGAACTCAAACATGTTTTGGTTTCCCACAAGGGAATGTTGAAGAAAGATGACTTTTGTGACTCTCAGAAGTGAGATGTTTTGGGGAAGGTCCAGTGTAGCCAGCTTGAACACATCCATCTCAAAAGGAAAGTGGCAGGAGAAAGTGAGTTCAACTGAGTACACATGGATGCATGATAGAAAACTTGGCATTCTCAGGTTTGGTAAAAAAGGGCTCTGCCCAAGCTAAAGAGTAACCCAAAGATATAAATGCATCCATAACACACAGTGACTGGTAGCTGTGGGAAGCTCTAGTACCAAATAATACGAACGAGCATTAACTATAATAGCAGAAGTTAAGCATGTGCTTGTCCTGTCTGTGTATGAGCCAAGAAAGATGGGGATGAAAAATTGGTGAAAGAGTAGATGAGGCGGCTGTGCAAGCAGCAGAGTATCTAGAAAATAGAGGAACAATTTTTCCCCTTCCTAGTGACAATGGCTTCACAGAGAGGAGGACCCAAGCACCTCCCATAGGCATAGGGGTGAGGGGGGTGAAGGAACAAAGGCCATGTTTCACCAAAGCATGATGCTTCTGTGACAGGGAGGAAGGAGAAGAAAGGAGAGGTTCATTGGGAAAAAACATAGCTGCAGACTGCAGCTCTATACCTGCCAGAGGAAGATATTTTAGAGACGCTAATTAAGGGTCAGAGAGATGCAACGCAGGTTGAAGTAGCAAGCTGCCTAGTCAAAGAGAGGGCAGTGGGAAGAATCCAGAAATAGAGCTGGAAGATCCAGTTCCAGCAGGAGGAGCATGAAGGAGACAGATGAAGTGGGGAGTGAAAGCCCCTTAGGGAGGTGGGTTGGATGTAGGCCAAGGAGGGTGGTGGAAAATAGCTGCTGGTGCCAAGAGAAGAATGAATTGAGTGAGAGGCCATGGGAGGCTGGAGGGAGAGGGCACAGGGCAGGCCCCATAGGAATCGCAGACATCCAGTGAGAGATGATGATTATTCCAGCTGTCCACCCGTTCTGTTGACTTTGTGCTGGCAGGACGGGGGTCTGGATGGGGCTGATAGTGGCAGGCAAGGGAGGAAGGGGGTGCTGGGGAAAGGGAGAGGGTCAGGGTGGTGGCTGTCATGAGCCAGCATGAATGATAGCATCGGCCCATGAGAGCCTCATGATTGGGATCGTTTCTATTTTTGTTTTGTGGAGTACTGATCCTAGCCCAGATTGTGTTTTGAGAAAGGCCAGGGCTACCTAAAAAAATCTCAGACTCAGCCCTATGGACATGGGGTCCTTCTGAAGTCTTCCCCAAGGAGCGCGCCATCTTCCCTGGGGCCTTGGAAGCACAGAATGGAGTCCAGGGGAGGGGTAGTCATTGACCAGAGTCTGTTGACTCCACAGGGCCCCTATTAGCCTCACTGCCCTGCTGACTCCACCCCTTCTCACCCACTTCTCAGGGGGCCTCAGAGAAGGTTCTCTATAGAACATGGGGAAGCTGAGGCAAGCAGTGAACTGTATCTTTCAGCCTTTCTCCTCATCTTCCAGCATTGCCAGAAGATGAAAAAGAGGCAAGGCAAAGAGGAGAAAGGTTTTCAAGTAAAGAGGAATATGGATTTATTATCTGTCATCTCCAAGCTCTCTAAATGAGTTGCAAGATCTGCAGGCCTCCAACAGCTAAATATATTTTTGGGTTCCAGTTAAGCAACAGTTTTCTAGAGATGATACAGTCTACTTCATTACGTCACATCTTAGGCCCGAACCACCCCATTCTGTCTTGTCTGTCTGTTGTTCCCTTGACATTAATCCATTTCTTCTCTTGTTCTCTGCTTTTGGTAGAGGACAAGCCTTCTTCATGGACAGAACCCAGCGCAAAAATGGTCCAAGTGTTGGAGATGGCTGATAAGGCACAGGACTGGTGAGGCTCAGGAAATGACAAATAACAGAAGGCCCTAAAAAGAAAGACGAATGGAAATCCAAAAAGGAGATGACGTCGTTGAGATTTCTTTCTTATTAAAACAACCTTATTAGGATATAGTTCATCTAGCATGCAATGTTTCCAAGCAATTCAGTGGCTTTTCGTATAGTTAGGGTTGTGTATCACCATGCTTTTCGGATATTTTCATTACTGCCAAAAGCATCCCTTCACCCCTTAGTCACCACTCCCAACCCTTTCCCCAACCCCAGGCAACAACTAATTTACTTTTGCTAAGAGAGTCCTTCAGCCAGTTTCATCCAGGATGAATTCACAGCCTGCCTAAAGTTTATGAAGTACTTTCCTAGAGTCACTCAAATTTTGATTTCTTTCAACTCATTTAAGTAAGCAGGACAGGTGGTTTTAGCTTGCATGTTTCAGACCAGAAAACTGGGATGTCTCTGAGTGACAGCATTGTGACTTCCATAGAGGAATGAAGTGACACATCCCCCTCATGTCTACAATAGCAAAATAAAGAAGAGCTTGTGACTAACATTTCCTTCACCATTCCACAAAAGTTAGGAAAATAAAGACAAAAGGCAAGATGAAGAAGCCAGAAGAAAGGGCTAAAGTGCATTTGGAGGAACTGGGGTGAAACATCTGCTAGAATACTCTAATTAAGATGTATGAGCTGCTGGAATGCAATGCCCAAGGTAGCTGCAAGATCTCCTTTTCGTGGGATTAAAATAAGAAAAAGAAAAAAAACAAAACCTCATAGCAGAGCTCTCTGACAGGATTTATTTTAAGGAGTGGTTGTATTGGGAAGCAGGGGGATGGATTAGGTGGCTGGCCAGTCTCTCCCAGTGCTGGGAAATCAGGAAGGCAGGTGGCAGACACATGTCATCTCTGCTGACATGAAGTTATTCATAGTCCCTATAAAGAGGCCCCTATTTATTTTTGGTCCTTCTGTCTGTAAAGTGAGACACTCTATACTCCCTCATCTGAGGACCAAGCCCTTGATGAGGCATTATAGAAACTCTAGAGACAGGGCCAACAGTTATTTAACTTCTCTTTGCGTTAGCTGTGTATTCTGTTTACCTATTGCAGTATAACAAGCTACCCCAAAACATAATAGCTTGAAACATCTATAAAGTATTATTATGGTTGACAGTTCTGTGTGTGGACTGGGCTCAGCTGGGCAGTTCCTGCTTAGACTCTCCCATGAAGCTGCAGTCAGATATTAACCTTGGGTGCCAGTTCCAAAATGGCACACTCATATGGCTGGCGGTTGCTGCTTTCTGTGGGCTAGGAGCTCAGCTGAGGTTATCAAATGAACTGCCCTCATGTGGCTTGTGCTGTGTGTGCTTTTCATCGGACAGTGTTTTCTGGGGGTTCAGGTTGGCTTCACCCATGTGCTCAGCATCTTGATGGGGTAAGTTAGAAGGCTGGGCTCCTGGTCTGTGCAATATGGTAGTCAAAGGGTCGGTTCAGGGGTCTGAGAGGCTAAGGCAGAAACTGCCAGCCCTTGTGAAGGTCAGACCTGAGCTGGTATAGTATCACTTCTGGTGGAATACTCTTTGGGTCAAAACAGTCACTACCCAACCAACATTCAAGGGCAGAGAAAATAGATCCTACTTGTCAATGGGAAGAGTGACAAAGGACTAGTGTCCATCCTAACCTGCCAAGTAGTGGAGGGTAGTCAGTGGTAGACGCAGGGGTCTCAGTGAAGACTGCGTAAAACCTCAAAATAAAAATATACAAGACAAGGTGCACTTTAATAAGTTTGTGGAGATAAGAATTGGGCTAGAGTGGTAATATTAAAGTGGGGGAAAGCCAGGAGTTAAGTGAGCTACATCTTAGAATAAGTCATTAGTTAATCACTTTATTTAACAGACATTTATTGAAGCCATAGCTGATGTCAGGTACACATACCACAAAGACAACCATGGTGTGGACCCTGCTTTCTAAATACCTAGTCTGGTAGTACACATACTGGATGATAGCCCAGATCCAAACAGTAGTTTCTGGTATACACGCTACTCTCAGCACATGGTATTATTACAGGGTAGGGAGAGGGGCACCCCAAACCCCAAAACCTGCCTGTTCTAAATAGGTTTTGCCATCCGCCACATCAGGACAAAACATATAAGACTTTAAGTGGAAAAGAAACTTTAATACAATTAGTGTAACAATACAGAAAATACAAAGAATATAGTTTCTAAACTAAGCACCCAAAATTACCCACCACCTTGTGGGCAAAAGTCCACACAAATGGGATTGGCCCAAAGCAAGGCCCGAAGGCCTGCCATGAGTCTAAAATGCCTTTTGGCAGGGACCCATAGAAAAGGCTCAGAAACAGACAAGTCTGTGAGGAAAAGAGCAAAATCAAAATCAAAATGTTGCCATTATTAAGCTCCCCACGGGTCTCTCACCCACATCTGCCTCAATCAGTCCAGGCCCGTGCAGCTTCCTCACATGTCTCTCTGCTCCTTGTGCCTCTTCTGGCTCTCTAGCCTGCTTCCTTCCTTCTTTTTTTTTTTCCTCCAGCTTCTTCTCCCTCCTGCTCAGCTCTACCCTCCCTTGGGTGGGGCAGGGAACCTGGGACACTCCCTTTTCCTGAGAACCCCCCTTTTACAAAACACCCTTTTACTTTTTTTTTTTTATCCAACCATATCTATGGTGGCACAGATTACGGGGTGTAGTCCTTGGATCTGTCTGGTTTGATGTGGGGGTGGGGTCTGTAAAAACCTATCTGCATTTTGTCCAAGCCGTCCTTTCTCCCGCAACAGTATAGTCAATATGGGGCAGAGTGGCCAGGTTGCATAGATTTTTCTGGAGAGAGTCCTTGTGGTAGAGATATGTGCTTTCATGGAAAATTATTTGGAAGAAATGGGGTATGTTCAGGATCCTTGGGTTCAGTTGAAGTTGCTTGGAGGCCTTGAGAAAACAGTGGCTATAATTCATGTTTCTGGACCAGGATTTTTTGACAGATCCAAAAGGATTCCCAGTGGGGATGCAAGACTGCCAGTTTAAGGAACTTGTCCTTGTTATTGCTCAATGTGCATAGTACAGTCCTATTCTAGGGAGAAGACACATTTTTTGAGCAAAAGAGGAGAACGGGGAGGTAGAAAGAGAGAGAAGCATGTACAGATGGAGACAGAGCTGGACAGTGACACCAGCAGCAGAGGAAGTAGAAGAGGAGTCCAGGGTGTTTATTTGTAAAATTTGGGTTTGCCAAGTTTGATTGGATGATAAGCCAGGTGAAAAAAGCAATATCTTTGGCTAATTTGGCTATCTTAAAATAGAATTGACTGATTTAATAGAAGAAATAGCTACTATATCATACTGAACCACACAGAGAAAACCTTCAGAAAAAGCAAAGATGGCCCTTGCCCAGGAAGTGGAGGTGGGGATGCTGCCCTAGGCACTGCTCCTCTTCGCTTACGTGGATCTGAGCCTGGAGCTCTGCTGAAGATCAGGAGAAGAGAGGATTTATAAAGAAGGGGATGGGCCACTGCTTCCTCCTTCTCTAGTCTACCTTTCACATCACCCCAACTCACCTCCCCAAAACATTGCTTTCACTATGCTTTCTCTTGATTAATGACCTCTAGTAATTCATGTCTGCAAAAGCAAAGGTGCTCCTTAGTTTTTTCATTTCAGTCTATCAAACTGGTTCTACTATTTAACTTTCCAAAATGTTAGCACCCAACACCAGCAGAGTGGTTTCCTGGCTCTGCACCCATCTGCCTCGGTACCTTTTTACCTCCTGATACATGCTTTCTATTCCGATTCCAGATATTCTTTAAAGTCTTCTTGCAAAAAAAAAAATCTTCTCGCACTAGGAAATTTCCCAAATCACTCAAAAATGAACTCCCCCATTTTCATTTATGTGTTCATTTATTTAATAATTCATTTACTCCTTTGTTCATTTATTTACTCAATTGATATTCATTTGCTGAACATATTTATTATGCATCTCTTTACCAAGCACTAGTCATATAGATTTAAGGCACATTCCCTACTGTTAAGGAGTTTAAAATGAATGAAAGAACTATGGCATCCTCACTCAATAGCAACATTATATTGGCCTACTTACTAGTGGTGTTCTTTGTGTCTTCTCTCTGTGTTGTTTTTTCATGTGTAAAATATTTTTTTCCTTAAAGGCAATTTGTCTTGCAATTCTTTCTATCCCCCAGTCAGGCTTACCAATACTAAACTCCCCCAAATGATGTACGATTTGGGAACACCTGAGAGCAGTGCACTGGTAGCAACAAGTGCGGAGGAGTCAACAAAATGGGAGGAGAGATGAATATATGAGATTTGATGACCTTAAAAGGAGACACATTAATTTGTGTGGTGATTGGGCCCTAAAGATCTGAGGAAGATGGATGCCTTCCTTGTGTAAAATCAATGTGTCCATGAGGAACCCTCAGAGATCTCCCAGTTTGTGTGCCCTCACCATGCTTCAGAGTTCCACGAACACGAGGACTTTCTGCGGAGCAATGGAGAAAGTCACTGGGACTGAGAGGCCAAACGAGCGAGCCTGTTGTTTGAGTGATTAGCCAGCAGGGAGGGCACCCAGTCTGCTCACCTCTTGGGACATGCCTGGGGCAGGTGGCAAAGTCAAGTTTGAGAATCATAGTGGCCAAGTCTCTGTCCTTGGATTCTAGATCATTACCGGAAGAGAGATCTCACCTGGCCGGCTCTTCTCTCTCTGCTTGGGCTTGGTTTTCTAGGGTCGCCCCAATGGAGGTACACGTTCTGGAGAATGCATACCTCCACTGAAGAACACAATGAAATAAAAGTCAAGAAGGGGAACTGCAGTCTTGGCTTGGTTCTAGTGACTTGTTGGACTGGGGAGCAATCATTTTTTGGGGGGCCTTAGTTTTTCCATCTGAATAAGGGAGCTGAAACAGCTCAGTCATTTTGTTTAACCTATTTCCTGTTAAGAGAAATCTTTCATCAAACAAGTCATATGCAGACAGTCTGCCTGCAGAGCACACAGAATCAGTGCCGAATCACCTGATGCATCCCAGAAGGGAAAAGTAGACCTTCCCTTTTTCAAGACACCCTTGTCCTTTTCATCTCACTCCCCAAACCCCAAATACCTATTTTGAAGACCATTGGACCAGAGCAGAGGGCTCTGTCTTTTTCTGCTCCAGGTATATATAGTACTGACAGGAATTTTAGGTAACTCATGCCTAGTATTGGCTTATTGATAAATTCTGTGCCTTCACTATCGTCCATTCTGTGCTGACTTTAAAAAAGAAAAGATTTTATTTTTATTTATTTATGCAGACAAGAACTGGAGTGTAGGCCAGAGATTCGGGAGGTGAGAGGATTTACCAGAGACAGAATAGGGAGCAGAAAGTGGATTGACTGAAATACACTGCTGAGGGGAGCCGCAGGCGAGACAGGAGAGGTCTGTTGCACCATGTGGGAAGCTCCATGGCCAGGGATCGAACTCATGCTGCAGTGGCTGTGTAACAGGGTGGTCCCCAGGAAAATGGGAGGTTCCAAGTTCCCTGCCCCACCCAAGGGAGGGTTTAGCTGAGCAGGAGGGAGAAGAAGCTGGAGAGGAGACTGGGGAAAGAAGGAAGCAGGATGGAGAGCCAGAAGGAGACCTGAAGGAGGCACAAGGAGCAGAGAGACATGTGAAGAAGGTGCATTGGCTTTTTAGTCCTGGGTTGGTTGAGACAGACGTGGGTGAGAGACCCGTGGGGAGGTTAACAATGGCAGCTTTTCTCTTGATTTTGATTTTGCTCTTTTCCTCACAGGCTTGTCCGAGTGTTTCTGACCCTTTTCTGTGGTCCCTGATGGAAGGTGCTTTAGACTTGTAGAGGCTTTTGGGCCTTGCTTTGGGCCAATCCCGTTTGGGTGGACTTTTATACACGAGGGGATGCATGACTTTGGATGCTTGATTTGGAAACTATGTTTTTTGTCTTCTTTGTATTGCGCACTAATTGTATTAAAGTTTCTTTCCATTAAAGGTCTTATATGTTTTGTCTTGATGCAGCAGATGGCAGAATCTACTTAAAGCAGGCATGTTTGGGGGTTCTGGGGTGCCCCTCTCCCTGCCCTGTAACAGCTGGTGATAGCTTGATAGTGCTGAGACTTTAACCCCTGCATCACCAGGGAGGGCCTCTGTGCTTCCCATTAATAAAGTTCTTTTTTATTTTTAACTTTTTTTATTTTTACTTTTTGAGAGGATGTGCTTATTAAGAAAAGGAGAAAAGGAGACACCTGCATAGTCACAGGCAGGCAGAAAGTTGCTGTTTTTTTTCATTTGTTAAGCACAAAATAAGTGCAGCTGGAAGGTTCAGTCTCTGTTACCACACCCTAATGAATTGTCTTGTCAAATCCTGAAGTGCACACACCCCAGTTTGGAGACTGCTGTCCCCCAGGGGCCCCAAAATTCTTTCTAGTCCTTCTGTTAGAAGAGTCTGATTCTGACACAGAAAAAGAAATAATAGTAGTAACTCCCAGTCCTGTTTATTGCTCAGAGAAGAAGCCATTTTCTGGATGCTTGGGAGTGCGAAAGCACTGTACCCCATTCAAAAGCCAAGACTCACCCAGATGTCCGTGGGCCAGGCCCACTCTGCTGGCTCAGGCATCTGCTTGGGCCTTCCCTGCCCTCACCTGTAGCGTCTCTGCAGCCTCCTGGTAGGATTTCCCAGCATGTGTCTGGCATGTGCCTCTTCTCAAGCTGTGAATTGGTAGCTCCGTACCAGGCTGTGCCAGGAGACTGCCTCAACAATCTGTTAACAAACAAAGAACAGCAGCTCACAAACCCTCCATCACTGTTTAAGAGGTCTCTTGTAAGAAGTAGGGCGTCGGGTTGCAGTCTGTGGCCCTCATGCCCTCTCCCTGTGCGCTGACCCAGTGACTGTTCTGTTTCTGGAAAAGAAGGGGAGTTGGGGGAATTGCTGGGTCACTTTCTTGGGAAGACCATCGGGCTCATGGGAGCAGTGGCTTAGACCCAGTCCCCATCCACTCATTCGGGAGATATGAAAGCTGGCAGAGGTACCAGAGGCCTCTTTGCCAAGGCAGGCATCTCTCCAAGGGGACTTCTATATTTATGAGAAACAGAAATAAAACACAGCACTGAAGGGCAAGGGATATACCACCAGGCTGTCCACTGCGAGCGCTTATTTAACAACAAGCGAGACAGTGGGGAGAGGCAGGCAGGGGATCACCCAGAATAGAGCGGTGACTTGTGGGCCTCAGGGGACCAGACCTAGGGAGGCGGCCAGAAAACTGCAGACAAAGGCCAACAAGTCTTCACAGTCCTCTGTGGATATCAGTGCTGCTGACATGGAGACACGGGTTAGTTTCCGAAGGTTGCCATGACAAAGTACCACTGACTAGGGGCTGAGAGCAGCTGGTATTTATTGTCTCATGGCCATGAGGCTAGAATTCTGTGACCAAGGTGTCAACAGCACCCTCCTCTCCCTGATCCTTGTCTCCTCTGGCTTCCGGAAGCTGAGAGAATCTTTGGTGTCTTTTGGCTTACAGAAGCATCAGTCCAGTCTCTCTCTATGTCTTCTTGTGGCCTTCTCCCTTGTGTGTCTGTGTTTTTTGTCCAAATTTCTCTCTTCTCATAAAGACACCAGTCATACTGGATTTAGGGGCCCACCCTACTCCAGTATGGCCTTTATCTTAACAGTTACATCTACAAAGACCCTATTTCCAAATAAGGTTACATTCACAGGTTTGGGTGGATATATATTGGGGAGGGCACTAGTTAACAGCACCCCAGTCCACTGGTTCAGGGAAGAACAGAGGCCAGAGAGAAACAGTTTTCTTTGCTTTACCTCTTGGGCTCAAACATTACATCTATTCTCTAGTTAAGCGAAGTCCCTGGGTTGGTGAACTTAAAGTTCCTCTTTAACTCCTCACAATGGCAGTTCTCCCAGAAGTTCCATTGCTTCAGCCCCATCATAATATGACCCAGGTGAACAGAAGGCTTAGCAGTTTTTAAAGATCTCCAGAAAAGGGTATACACAACTCCCATCCTGCTGGATGGGAGAAACAGCAAATTTCACATGAAATCCCTACCTGAGCTATGCCACCTCATTCAAGCACAGGGACATTTGCTCTGATTTTAGCTTTGCAGATAAACTCTCAAGCTTGGCCCATAGACTGCTTTTCTTCACTGTTATTTATTTATTTATTCTTTTTTTTTTCTCACTATTTTTTAAAGAGAATTTTTCATTAGCTTGGTCTCCATGTTTTTAAATCCTTTGGCTTTCCCCTTTTAAATTTATTATTCCCCTCTCTTTCCCCTCTTAATTTTACCTCTTCTGCCTGTTGTTGCCTTCTAATTTTTCCTTTATAAAAATTAAGAAAAATTAAAATTATCTCTCTAGTCCGTCTCTTGACCTATCTGCTGAATTGCTAACTGAAAAGAACTCAGCTTCTCTCCTGGGTGTGGACTTATGTCCTCACCCACTCACTCCGCGGTAGCTGCTATGGCTCCCCTTATTCACGGACATGGGGCTAGAGAAGAGAAAAGGAGGTTTGGAAATGGGGAGGGGGGAGGTGTGGAGAGAAGCATGACCCTCAGAGGAAACAGTGAAAAATGCCAGGAAATGACTGAAACTCAAGCCCAAGTCCAGTCAAGACCAACAGCCCCCAAATAGGAGTGACAGTGGAAAGAAGCATGAAAACTCAAAGAAATGATTTTGCACTGCACGTAGTAAAAGGGCAAAACAGCTCATCCAGAAAAATGTAGGGATAAAGTCAGATGATCAGGGCACAGAAATAGCCAGGCACATAGGAGCAGAGAATTCAAAGTAGAGACCTCCTTGGAGATTGTGAGATTCGGTTAAGTCTAAGCACACAGCATCGAGTTCCAAAATCCTGACCCCTGATTCTCATAACCTGATGCATTTAGCCCTGGGCTTAATGGGGGATGCTGATTCATCACACCTTTTATGTTTCCCAAAGAACAATGATTTGGCCAGGGGTTCTCCTATTTCCCTTAGGCACTTTCAGAGGATAGATGTCCTCATGCTGGCTACAAGAAAGTTGGTGAGGTTCCCTGGGGAAGCATGGCCAGCCTGGAATCAACAATGATAGGAGCAAATCTTTGAAGGCCGTGATTTTCTGCTGGAATACCACAGTCTTTTCAGCATCTCCTCCTTCCCAGGGGTCCTCAGACCCACTCTCCTTCATACCCTAAAACTCTGGTCCACCCCCAACATACTCATGCAAGGACACCCTGATTAACACCAAGCGGAAACCACCTGCTAGCTACAGTCCATTCTCCAAAGGCTTAATATCAGTTGTCTCCACCCTCTGTGGTCCACAGGCAGTAACTCACCAAAGGCCTGGACTGAACTCTGTGAAGTAGAGAGATCCTAAGAAATCGAAACAAGGGTCAGATGATGGAGAAGTATTTAGGCATTTAGCATTAATCTAATTAATTTAGTATGATATAATTAGGTATTAATATAATACCTAAGTATTAAGCTTGACAGAATTTAGTTACTTCAAGTCTTTTTTTCAACAGATGAAACAGCGAGCTGATCCAATATTAAAGAAAAGCTCATCTTCTGAGCTTCTGGAGTATGTTGGTCTGTGTTTGAGACCAAGTGAACAAAACAGTGTCTCAGCCAGGTCCAGTTTGAAGAGGAGACGAGCCGATCTCCGATCTTGTCTGGACTGGAGGAAATCCCACCTCCCGTTTCAGAGACTCCTCGCACAGCTCACACAAACCACACGTGGTTATTTCTTTTGTTCTCTTTGCTGAAAACATGTAACTAAAATCTGCAAGAGTTAAAAGTGAGTTTGAAGGACTCCCTCTAGCCACAGAGGTGCTGGGGTGCACCGGCAAAAGGTCACCGAGACCCCCCTCTCAAGAGCCCCCTCTCGAGACCACCGGGGAAGGCCAAGCTGGCTTAGAATCAGGTGGGTCACACGTGACAGTGAGCACAGCCTGGAGATTAAAAGAGATGTCACTATGTGTTTTTGGGTTTTCTTATCACCACACTGAATTTCACCGGGAGTCTGCAAGTGTGTCAATGTTTCTGATACAGATTCAGGCTGGGCCCCCAGTAGGGAAACCGGGTGTGTGGGTGGGGGCGGGGGAGAATGGTGCAGCAGCGGGAAGGTGAGAGCTGCAGCTGGGCAAACAGAGCCTGCATTGTTCCTCCCCATCCCCTTGCGCACAGCTTCAGCTCTGCAGCTGCGGGTGCCTCCTGCAGAATGGAGCCAACAGCACCGCTCTGGCTGTTCTGTTTACACAGGTGCCTCTCCTCCCCAGGGAGCTGGGCCTCAGCAAACATGCATGACCACATGCTGCCAGAAGATGGATGCTCACATCTGCATGCTGCCACGGGAGAAACTGAGGCCCAGAGCGGGGCAGGAAGGCTTTGGGGCTGAGCAAAGCAGTGATGGGCGCTGGAAGGGCAGACAGGTGTTCTGATTCCCTGCTGACCTCTCTGGTTACCAGGCTCCTTTGTCTTCTAGACTTTCTCTCCACAGGGACAAAGCTTTGGGACTTTTCACTTTAGGAGACAGCAGTGGCAGCCCTTTCCCAACTATGCTGCAAGCTGAACCCAAAACTCCTCTGGGCTGGGGTGGGGGCTGGGTCAATGAGCCCCCCACGCCCCTAGGCAGCCACACCTGTGAGCTGAGAGCACCGCCCAGCCACACAGCGCAGGGAGGGGGCCAGCCCCAGCCTGGAAAACATTGTCACCTGCTTAAAAATGCCCCTGGCCCAACTGATACCACCCTACTCTGTCCTTACCATTCTTCCCCCAACTGCGGAATCTACTGAGAAACAAACTCTTGAGGGAAGTCATACTACTCGTTTATTTGTCCTTTTTGTCCCACCCTCCCACCCCCATCGCCCCTAATTGCCCAATTTCAAGCCCCTAATTGCCCAATTTCAAGCCCCCAGCTCAAATGCTCCAGATTCTTCAACAGATAAAGTTAAGGCGATGACAATGAAGGGGGAACCACCAATGAAAGGTGATTTAAAAAATACTTCCTTTTCGAAAAAATGCTCAAGACTAAACTGTGGAATCCAGGGGTGCTCATCTAATGCTAAGACTATAAAAATACACAAAGAAGAAATGAGCATAAACATGAGAGGTTGAGAAGAAAGGTCACTTTGGGGGAGGGCAAAGTTAAGACTGAGGGGACACACGAAGGGACTATTTCTTTTACCCTGGAGCTGACTACAGTGAGCAGGCCTTATACTAATGCAGTAAGTTGTGCAATTGTTTTATATGAGTCTTCTGTTTCATGTTTTATTTGACAATGAAAGGGTTAAAATCATTGGTCCGTGTCCTGGAGGCTAGACAGCTGGGTCCTGCGGGATGCGGATCTGTGCCAGGTGCCTGTCCCGATGATGGAACCATGTTGGAGTGGCAGCTCCCCTGGGGATCCCGGTCCCTCTAGCCTAACCTCAGGGCGATCCTCTGACAAGGGTACACGTGGCATGGCAAAGCAGAAGGGCAAAGCCTGTCCTCACCCCTATGAACAGGTAAGGCACCCCAGGCATTTCTTCAGAACAGTCTCTCAGGTGGCTGAGGGGGCTGGACCCAAAGGATTCATCTGCCACAGAAGCTGGTGTCTCCAGCCGACCTCCGCTGCTCACCTCTGCGCAGGGACGCCCTGGAACCGTCTCCACGCACCTACCCTTAGGCTGAGTCTGCCCTTAGTCTGTTTCTCGAGCGCTAAGACAGACATGGGGTCTGCCAGGGATGCAACTGTGACTAATACAAATTCTAGGAACTAACCCTTCCAAGTAAATGATCTGTTGGTCCTCACAGGCCATCAGAGACACTCAAATATTATCCCAGTGTCTCCAAGTGCGTGCATACAGTGTGTGCAGGGCTGTTTAGAAAAAGCCAGCAGGTTGCTAGGCAATGTGTTCCAAAAGGGAGAGTGTGAAGAAAAAAAATAATAAATAAACAGATGACAAGGATGAGATCCAAAGCCTGTTAGGACAAGAGCATTTGGGTCCAGTTCATTTGGGTTTGATGAGAGTGTCATGGGGACCTCAGGGCTTGCTCAGTTCCAGCATCAGTTTCCAATCTTGCCTTCCAGCTCCTCACCCTCTGTCTTATGTGGTGGGGAAAGCTGAGATGAAATATGGTTCTCTGGAGGGCCATGCCTTTGTGAGAGGCTATTACAGCTGTAACAAAACTTTTGTAATCTGCCCTGTATCCCATTACATCCACAGGCTTCTTGGGGCCCTTCCCAGCCTCAAGGAAAACACACACGCCCTTTCTCTCTCTCTCTCTCTCTCTCTCTCTCTCTCTCTCTCTCTCTCTCTCTCTCTCTCTCTCTCTCTCCTCCTCCTCCTCCTCTCTTACTCTCTCTCTCTCAACACAGGTTTTTCCTCTAACCTTTAGTGGACATTGGCCTGACATTTGTAGCAAGGCCGTGTGGTATCTGCTGAGGACTTGTCCAGTCACTGAGGCAGATGCAGACCACAGGGGTGGTGGCGGCAGGGGGATGGTGTGGGAGTGTAGGGAGGGGAGTTTACTGGAGTGTCATAATGAGGCTTCTCTGAGTCTTCTTACCCTGTTGCCTGCTACCTCTCCTGTCCTTAGTGAAGGCTGAGGTAATGTCCCCACCCATCCATCATCTCCTTGATTGCTCTGGGGGACAGTTTCACTTTGTGCTGAAGGAAATAAGTTAGAACCACATCACCTGGATTCTTGTCCCAACTCCACCAGTGATTCCTACCTGTGTCATCTTTCAATTTCCTCGCTTGTAAAATAGGGTTGCTAGTTCTTACCTTGTCATGTAAGTTCCAAGGAGATGCTATGTCAAGTACAGGCAGTGCCTGGCCTGCTAGATACCACCACACTCATTCTCTTCTTGGCAGTAGGTGTGTTCTGAATGCTCTGGGGACATGGCAGCTGGAGGAGGCAGAGTCCTCCCTCCCACCTGTTCAGGGAAACAAAGCTGGCCATAGGAGGTGTGGTTGGAGGAAATGGGTGTGAATTCTGGGTTGAGAAGTAGGGAAAGGTGGGAGGAGAAAGGAAGACTGAAGGGGCTTCTTCCAGTGCCAGGAATTTAAGGAGGCTAGAATATCCAGGTGTGCTACAGAGTCTGTGTCAGCTGGAGGGCCAGGCTAGCTACCTGCTCCTCATAATAACTCTTGAGGTTGGGCTTGTGGGACAGGTATAGCACTACCCTTCCTAATAACGGAATGCAGGAGGTGCAATGTATTCAGGCCATGAAGGCAAGCGTCTTAGTGATTACAATCTAGAGCAGCACTAGTTATGAGGGAGCCAGCGTTACTTGCTTGTATCACAAAAGATGAGATGAGTTAGAAAGAACTGATGATTCCAAAATCTGGGCTTGTCATTATCCTGAGATATTAAGAATATTTGGTAAACAGGATGATTGGCATGGATGTTCTGTGGCACCAAAGCCAAAACTTTTCCACTACCTTTACTGTACAAACTGCTCACCTCTCAGGCTCCCTGACTCTTAGTTAAGGCATTTGTAAAAGGAGAATCATGTCTAGCTCATGGGGTATCCTGCTCCTATCAGCATCACCATGCTTGTTGAATGAATGATGGAAAGTACAGATGAATAGCAAAGTTTCCATTTAGATTGTGTTGTTTTCTAAATTATCTTCTCTTTTATTTCTTCTACTTCCCCCTTCACTGCCTTCTTTCCCCATGTCCCAGGATTGACCTCTTCCCTGTCTTTACCTACCTTATTCACCTGGGGTCAGTATCCCCAGGTGTTAGCCGCGGGCAGATTTTAAGAGCTGCTGAACCCAAGCCCATCTAGCTGGGAAACACCTTATAACTAAGGTGAGCAGGAGGCTGCCGGGCTCACACGCGCCTCCTGGACGGGTCTTGAGGCATAGGTGAGCCTCTTGATATAGCTACTCCATGTCTGTGCTAGTTCTTGTGCCTGCCGTTTCCATGATAGAGAGGATGAGAGTAGGTGGTGAAGAGGCATCAGAAGAGATAGCTGGACTTCTCCAGTTGAGACTAGGTGGCATTCTAGAGAAAGAACAGAAATAGCCACAAAATAACTCCACACAATTCTTCTGCTTGCCAAACCTCCATCTGCCAAATTATACTTATGCGCAACTTAAAGATGGAAGATGTAACTGAGAGGAAGTAAGGGAAATAGGACATGATGTTTAATGATTCAGAGATATCTTGGAAGGGAATGAGGGGGTTCTGTGCCAGCGGATGCAACAGGGAAAGCTCCACGCATCCTGAAAAGTTTCGTTGGTTGCACACGCCGTCACCGCCTGTCCATCAGCGTTGATGGAGTCGGTTGGGGAGGAGGGTGGGATACGATGCATGAATAATTCAGAAAGTCTTCTTTCTTTTTTTGGATCTGGAATGCAATCTCTTTTTGTGCGGCACACAAATCTATCTCACTTGTCATATTTAATTGCTAATAAAATAAAAATTTATTTTCCTGAGGGTTGAGGAATCACCAAGGCCAGATTGTTTCATGACTGTAGAGAGAGGGTGGGGAGAGCCCTCCCAAGGTGACACCTCCATCTTCCTACATTGGAGAAGAAGCGTCTCCAGACAACGATTACTCTTCAAACTGAAGTTTGACTTTTCAGAAAAATTATCAGGGCAAGGACTGTATAATCCGTAATGAAATAAAGGTATTTTATCACCCAACCTTGCAGGTGTTTCTCCACTTTATCCTATATTCAGGGATAAACTTGCATTCAAAAGGTGACTGAAAAGGGAGTTATGACTGAAAAAATAATTCTTCCTTTTGAAAGGAAAAAAATTAAAGATTTTTCCCTCTGATAATTTCTTGTCTTTGGTAACATCCCTGTCCCCAGTTTGTCCACCTCTCTCTCTTTCTCTCTCTCTCTCTCTCTCCATGCCAGCTATAATTGATCATTCATTATTGAGGTTTAGGAAATTGGGGGGGATAGAATATGTATAGTGGTGAAATAACCTTCAAGTTCTTATTTTATTATTGATCCTGTGGTGAAAATGAAACCCCTCATCTACCCTGCTGAGATTTAGAAATATAAAACACCCCAAACGGCCTGATGCCCCATTTTCTCATCAATCTTTCCTCCTTCATTGGCTCTGATTTGGTCTGTCTTCTCTCAACACCCTTCACCTTCACCAATTTTGGGTTTTGGATCAAGTTTTGCTTTCCTGTTACTGTAAACCTGGTGAACTTCTGGGTTTAGTTCTGTGAAATCTTGAAGCTATTAACTTTTTCCTCATACTTAACAGCAAATGCAGCTAAGAAGGGGCAGCGATGGGCTGGGCCTGCCCTCTGCCTTTTGCCTGCCTTTGGCTCTTCCATCAACGTTTCTCCCCCACCCTCACATTCTGGACTAATCTCTGGAAACTCAGACCCTAGGCTGTCTGCTTGAACTTCCCGTCTGTTCGCTCTCGAGGGCTTCCCCCATCTCTCTCCCTATTGCCTCCTCTCCCACAGCCTAGCTCCCCTGGATATAAGCATCCTGGATATTATCACTCATCCTTACTACAGGATCACACCACGAGTAGCTGCCTTTTCAGACCAGCTTCCAGGCCTTTTTCACATAGAGTAGTTTTTTGTGCCTCCCATCTTGTTTTAGATGCAGACCAGTCTGGCTCCTCACCAGGAGTCTCCTATGCCAACAAGTACATCTTGAGGTTGGGCTCTTTCATCACCGTAAATGCATGGAACAGCATAATAATGATACTGGTGACTGTGATGACTAATATTTAAGTATTGGCCACGAGCTGAGCACCCTGTGAGGGTCTTCTCTTCCTGCGTCATTTACCCCTTATGATGACCTCATGAGGCAAGTTCTGGTTCAGAGGAGGAAACTGAGGCTGGTTGAGATTCTGTGAGCTGCATGGGCTCATTCAGCACTGGGGGAGCCTGGGAGCGCTCCTCGTGGGCTCTCAGCCTCTTCCTTCCCACCCGCCAGGGACTCCCTTAGCGTTAAGTCCTCTCACACCCAGATAGCCAGTCACGAACATGGGGAAGAACCAGGGGCAGCTAATGTTGGAAAATGTTCATGGATTTTCTTTAGTTCTTAAAGGAAGAACTAAGGAGACTTAGGGTACAATAGTGAGGTAGCAAAGTATATCGACCAGCAAGGGTCTTAGCTCAACATTTTCTCGCCTGGGTCAGCTCACTTCTCCTTGACCTCGGCGCTTGATGGCATTTCTGTCACCACCGCCACGCTGCTCTGAAGCATGAAGTTACCATTAGCGATCCATTAGGATGTAGTTAATTTGGCTGCCTTCTTTAAACAAAGGGCTGTGCAAGAAGTGAACAATTCTTTCTCCAGCAGCAGCCTGGAAGTAGATGGTGAGAACCTTCCTTTGGAACCCAGCTGACAAACACCAGGCAGAAAGGAGGCTTTCATTAGCGGGGCTGTTTGCAGAGAGCTAAGGGGCTGTGGTCAGAGATTCAGCGACCCTGTGTGTGGTCACTCAGCTCTGCTCTGTTCCGCGGCCACAGCCCACGCTCTAAATCCTGGCCAGACACCGAGTAACACATATGGCACGCCGCAACGGTCTCTGTGGGGCTGGGAAATAAGGTGTGGATGAATCAGCTCAGCTCCCAGTCCCTGACCAGAGGCGTGGCACCCTCTGTGGGGCTGTGGGGTGGCGTGTCGACGCAAACTCAAGGGCGTGGTCCTGTGGGATCTGTCAGTTCAGGAAATGGCCTCCTTGAAGAATATTGTCTAGTTTTTGGTAGACCCTAAACACGGTTGTTCTGCTCACTACAAAGAAAGTAAAATTGAGTTCGTGTAGATTAAGTGGCGAGCTGTTAAGTACGAGACATTTTGCTTCTTGCATTTAGGTAGAACTCCATCTGCAGACCGCAAATGCAATGATGGATATCTTTCCTATGCCAAGTTATCTTTAAATGATTGTCAAAAATCAACTGACCACAGATGTGGAGTCTTCTGATTCAATAGTCCATTCCATCAATCTGCTTGTCTATCTTTGCACAAATATTTTATGTCTTCATTACCCGTTGTCTTTTAATAAACCTCAGAATCAAGTAATGTAAGTCCTCAAGTTGTGTTTTTTTTTTTTTCTTTACTAAGTCGTTTTGGCTGTTGTAGGTACTTTGTGTTTACATGTGAAATTTAGGATCAGCTTGTGAATTTCTACAAAAATGTTTGTTAGGGTTTTCATTGGGATGACACTGAATCTTTACGTCAGTTTGGGGGTGACATATTTTTCTGGGTCCTTCACTAGTGTGTAGACTATGGACTAGTGTCCTGCATTGGAGCTTCATAATCCATAGTGCAGACATGGACATATTTAGGACAATGAATTTTCATCTCAATTTAAAGCTAATAAACATGCATATTTACTTTGAATGGAAGCAACCTGGAGACAGGGTTACTGGGGGCTTCACAGATAATATTTTTCAATCATAAGGAAACTTTAACCACTGTGAGCACCTTCTATGAACTGTATTTGTAAAATATTTAATTTTCATAAGAAACCAGTAAGACACACAATGTTGTGCATTAATTATATCTCAAAAGAACTGGAAAAAAAGACTATGAGGTAGGCATTTCCTGCTCTGCTTTACAAACGTGAAATCTAAGGTATGAAGAGACAGAATACACATAGAAGAATTAAGCTGAGGGCCTCCTTGGTGGCACAAGGGGTTAAGTCTCAGCACTATGAAGCTATTCGCCGCCACTGCAGCAAGAGTTCAATCCCTCGCCAGGGAGCTTCTCACATGGCGCAGCAGACCTCTCCTGCCTCACCTGCTGCTCCCCTCAGCAGTGTACTTTAGTGGATCTGCCAGTTCTGCTCCCCACTCTGTCTCTGGTGAATCCTCTCACCACCCCCACACCTCTGGCCTACACCCCAGTTCTTGTATGCATAAACAAATAAATCTTTAAAAAAAAAAAGCTGAGCTCATACAGGAAATTAAGTGGTAAATTTGACACGCTCTTTCCTACTTTCCCCACCTCAGATGTCTTCAAACTGTGTCTGGAAGTACTGCTGGTGCCTCAGGGCCTCTGCGAGTCCCCAGGGGATGGGTGGAGGGGAAGGCAGTGGGCTCAGTTACCCTAAACTCAGTTATTCCAGTTCCCACCAACTTTCCTTTGACTGGTTTTATAGATTTGAGCTCTGTTTAAAGCAACTTTGCAAACCCTTTCATGCTGCCTTTCAAGACGAGACTTTCTCGTTTTCTCATGGACAGAGTTCCTGGAAGGTTCGGGAGAGCAGTGAACTGTTAGAGCTGTTCAAGCTCCAGAGTGGGCTGGTCCAGCTGCTTTCATGAGTGATCCCCATGGGTCTATTGTCTGGCCTCCTCCCGAGGGCACCATGAAGTGGCGAGGCTGGCCCCTTCTTCATTGTTCATGCTAACGTCTGGGCTTCACCCAGGTGAACTGTTGGTGCTGTGGGTTAGGATGTTCTTTCAGTGCTCACGGGGGCTCTGGCCTCTCGCAGTCCTCACCCCTTCTGAGCCTCAGTGACCTCCTGCTTTGCACAGGCTATTCTCCCAGGTCTCCTTTCTCTTTTCTTCATCAGCCTCGCCCTTGGCAGCCACCTCAAGAAACCCAGCCTTCTTCATCATCTCTCGTTCAGAAACTGGAAAGGTTTTTTTTATGAATTCCTGATGCTCTTGCCTTTGCCAAAACCAAGGCCCAGATCTGTCATGTGCCAGCAAGTACCAGGGGAGAGGTTGTTTGCATGAATTCAGAAAGGGCCTTGAATTTTTGCTGAAAACTCAGCTGACAGGGTCTCTCCTTCCCCACCCGACCCTAACACAAACGCTCCTCGTCTGATCAGGAAATGTTTGATTGCGTCCCCCCCTTACACACTTTACCACCCTTCTTCATGATCAGTTTCTACTTATCCTTTCCCTATCACCTCTCTTCTGCAAAAGTAATCAGAGGGCTCAGGTCCCAGGACAATAAGGGGTCTCCAGGGGCACATTTCACCCAGACTTTTGCTTCTAGGTAGCAGCCACACTTGCCGGGGTAAAAGACTCTCCCTTTTCTCTTGAGATTTTTAGTTTCCTCTCCTCATTTAAGCACCTCTAGAATTTGTTTCTTGTGGTTTTATTTATAAATTTTATTTTAAGAAGTATTTCCTTTCTTCAGGGTTGCTCCTCAGGACCTATATGATGCATGGAATGTAGAATCAAGACTGCTGCCTCTCTTCAGACAGATGTGGCACTGTCAATACTTTTCCTGGGTCACCCAGGATTCCTGGGAAATCTGATATTTCAGGGTTCTGCACAAGAAATTGTCCATGGTGGTTCAGCTCTATTGTTGACTGATCTGGAGGGATCTTTGGATATAATCAGGTGCCAAGAGGAGCTATCGCATGAGATACGAATCTGTGATGCTCTATATAGATATACAGGTAAAAGATTTGGATGCTTGTACCAATATCCTGGCCTTTTGATTCTAAATCTAAGTATTGTGGAACACAATTTCTATTGATGGACCAACTTGACTTTGAAAGTATAGACTGACTCAGTGTTAGCACTTGCAGAACTGCTCTGCTGAGGACAGATGTCTTAAAGCAGACACGTGCAATTCCACATTCTCCTTTTCCAGGCTTACTTAAGTGGATGATGAGAGGGTCAGACTCTCTGTCTTGACTTGGGTATAGCTTTGAAAATGCCTTTTCTTTCCTTTCATTTCCCTCTTACACCTTCTTATCTGTCCATCTGCCTTTTCCTCTCATTTCAAAGTAGTAAACCTGTCCCCATTGACCACCCTTAGTCACCTTTTGAGTGAGGATCTTTCAGTCTTAGTTACCTAAAGTACAGGACACCTATCCAGGGTTCCAACTGAGTTCTGTAAGAACACAGCTTCCATCCATGTCACCTGCCTCTTTAGTCATCTGTTAAAAGATTGGGACTGTCTTGCAGAATGGACCCCACTGCAGACTCCTCAGGAGTTACCCAGAGGATGGATTTACTATGGGTCTCCAGCGTTTGTCGTTGCTTCAGGGAGGAGCTGGGTAATTGGAGTTTTGGGTATAATCAAAATTACTCTCATTGAACATGGTAAAAGAAAGAAGGGGCAAAAAAATAAAATCACCCCATTGAGAGAAATCTCTATTCTGTGTATAAGAGAAGGGAGTGAAGCAGGTGGGGACATTTAAAGAAGGAGGAAGGCGTATTAGAAGTTCAGAGGCTCTCACGATTCCAACAACTTTATTTCCCTCACAGAAAATAAGATCTAGTATATAAAGGGAGGCACAGTTAAAATTTGACAACATAAATATTTGGTAAATGAAGCTGTTTCTGTGGCACTAGCTCAATGTGCCAAAGGAGAACAAGCTCAAACAGCCAAGAAATGGAATCATTACTAAGAGAACATGCCGTGACACGATGCTTGAAGCCGGCACCTCTTCCTCGCTTCGCTTGAAGCTCAAGGCCAAAAACACAGGGTGGTGACTGGTATGTGAGACCTGGGCCCAGATGAACAGACCTGGAAGAGACAGTGCTGCCTCTGGCAAACCTCAGCTCTTCATGGCACGGCCATCTTAGCCCCTCTCACTTGCCATTTTGGACGTGGGGCCAGGAGGGAAGAAGGTATTACTTTCTTGGGTTGTTATCTCCCCAAGTGAAAAATATTTTGCTTTGCCTCATTCACACAGGTTGTTTCCTCTTAACCTCTGCTGCTTGTGAGTGGGAAGCTCAGGCAGAAACAGTTTGAGATTCCAGTTTTGATTTTTGTTTCTCAAGCCCTGACCTAGCAGCCCACAGCCTCCCAGGTTCATCCTGGGTGCTTCCAAAGCTCTCACAGGTCGACGTGTAGTCTGTTGTGTGTGGAGGTGAGAATCCCAGTGACCATAACATTCCCAAGTGCTTGATTTAACTTTTGTCATTGACTCCGCCCCCTCCTCTCAAACTCCTGAAATGTGGGAGAAAGGGCAACATCGGAATATCCTAGAACATTTTCTTGGCCTGCAGCACTGAGGGCATCAGGGTTTAGCAGAGCACAGCTTTGCCACAGCAGGAACTCAGGTGATGCGTATTGAACCGAATCCTCCTTGTCTTTGATAACGGCTTTACTCCTGATAGCAGCTCGCCCCACTTACACCCATATGACATTACAGGCAAAAGAAACGTAGAGAGAACTACCTCCTGTACTTTCACTTTTCATGCAGGTTGCTGTGGCCTAGGATGGTGACGTGATGTGCTGGCACTCTATCGTCACTGAAATTAGCATGGGGGCTCTCTTCAGTTAAAATGCAAGCCTCTCTTCATTGCCACATGGGATGAAGGTCCCTTCGCCTTACCACATGACAAGAAGGATGCTGAGAAACAAACCCCAGCAGGTCAGACTTCCGTCAGACTCTTCCTGCTGGTGCTTCATTTGAGTGTCAATTAACAACTCCTGGGAAGAGTAAGAAACAACCTGGCAAAGGAAGAGACATTCTCTTCTGACGATGGGACCTGTTTGATTTGGGGTCTGCCTGCTTCCTTTCTTGGTGGGAGTTTAATCCCAGAATGCCCAGTAAGTGGCTGTGAAGTGAAGTGACTTTTATTACCTGCGTCCCCTCTGCTGTTGAGTGGGTGGGAGTCCTGTGGGGGTCCCTGAGTAATGAGTGATTCCTTTTGCACCAGGGCACCTGATGAAATAGCCTTCTCCAGGCATTAGTGCCATCTGGACCAAGGTTCCTCTGGGGTCTAACTTTGTTGTGGCTGTCCTTTCTATTCATTTGACCCAGTTTTGAGGTCAAGTTAAAGGCTCAACTGTTTCTCAGGGTGCTTTTTGAGGAGAAGCAAGAGCTCAGGTGAAGAATGCTCTCTTCTCAGACCCCAGACCAGTGGGTCTCACAGTCAAGCACATGCCATAGTGTCTGCGCCAGAGGTTTCTCGGGTGGGGAGGCACGTCTCATCAGTGGAATTTGGAGCTACAATTCCCTTGCTCTTGACAACTGCTGAATGTTAGCTCTACCAGCTGCGCCATTAACTCCCTGAGTTTAGCAGAAAGAGACTCTGATTCCCGATAAGAAACTTGTATGGCTTTTTACAAAAACAAAAACTAGCAGGCAACCATAAATAAGAGACATTCTGCAGAGAAGGGGGAGGAAGAGAGACCAAAACAGGGAAGAAAAGAGCACAAGGGACTCTGGTGATGGTTCACGGGTGAATTGTTGGTGGGAAACCTACGGGGAATACACAATAATGTAAAGGATATGAATTTAAAAAAATAAATAATTAAAAAAAGAAACTTGTATGGCTTTTTAGATTAAATGGTGGGGATTGTGGAATACAGCGTTCATGTCTGGATAACTTACTTCTTGAATCACTTGTTTCCTATAACTTATATAGGTTAGTGCTGGTACTTTGGGAGAGAAGACTCATGGAAATGAGAGGGTTAATTTTTCTCTCTCTTCTTATTTCCTACCTGACCCTCTACCTTGTCCACCACCCCTGGCTCTGCTGCTGTTAGTCTGAAACTAAGGGCTTTGATCTGAAGACAACTGAAGACGTAAGGTAGATCAGCTTCTGTCCTTCTCTCACTCCCAACCACTGCCCCCTGCATTCATCTTCTTTCCTGTCTGTGTTTTTCTCCTTCAACTTATTTTATATAAATAATGAGATTCTGTTATCCCAATTCCTCTTTTTTTTGCACTTTCTTTATCACTCTTATGCCATAGAGAAGCTTTTCTTAAGCACTAATAACATAGAGTAAAATGCTAGGGGTTCCAAGTGAGCCAGACTAATCTCGTCCCTGACTTTCTAACCTCAGAAGATCTTTGATTTTCTGGCCTTCTGACTACCTATCTCTTTGAAAATCTTGTTGTGGATGAATATAAATGTGCAAATAATAGACTTTTAAAGGTCAGCCCTCCCAGTTCTACAAAGTTGGAAAGCTTCAGCAAACACAAAATGCTTAAGTTGAAATGACACTGTGTCAATCTTAGGTAAATGAAATTATTTCTCTGGCACAATATACTTGTAATGTTGAAACGGGTCCAGAGAGGACAGACATGAAGTAATAGTTCAGATGATCTTAAGGTCCAAGGTAGGATGCTTTGAAATAATCATCTTGTAAGTTTTAAATCCAAGGACATTGGGTGGGACCATTCTGTAAGGAAAATCTTGACTATGAAAACAACTTCTGAAATTAAAATCAAAGATAAGGCCTTTGCTTTCTGAAGTAAAAAAATTGGTGTTTTTAAACCATTAATCTTTTTTTTTTTACCATTAATATTTACCAAGTCTAACAAGGAGGCTACCCCTTCCTGGTCACATATTTGCAATCTTGTATTTTTTTTTAAGTTTGTGACTTTCCTTTTAATTTTGTGCATAAGTTACTTTAACCTTATAGACATTAATATTTTTAAATGGCCATATTTATAAATCATTTTTAAATGAAAACTCTTTAGTTTTATACTTTTAAAGTACCTTATCCAAATCCATTCAGATAATTTCACATGTAGTAGTTTTTTATTTTATCTTAAATCTATAGTGATTTATTTTGGTGTATGGTGTGAAATAAAATCTAAGTTCTTTTTCTCTGTATAATCAACTATCTCTCACACTGTTTATTAAACAAGCTATCCTATTCCTTACAGTTTCTACACCCATTTAATATATCACCAATTTTTGACATCATCACAAATAACTTCACCAGGAAGTCTGACAACACAATTACACTGTATCAATCCAACTTGAGTTATGTATGGTTGATAGGGAGGGTGAAAATCATGATGAAATGAGGTAGAATAAAATGAATTGTCATTGATGTATCAAATGCCCCAAATTTGGCACTTGATATACCTAAATGACAAAAATTTGGATATAAATTGAAGAATTTAGTTTGATAATGGAATATTTCATCTGCTAAATTGGGCTAGCTGACTAGCTGACCAGTTAACTGGGCTTCATTTATGGTCATTCACCTTAAAGATCTAGATTCACCTTTAAGATCCAGAGGAGAGATCACACAGGAAGTGATGAGATTCTTTTTGAGATAAAGAAGATTTTTCCTTGTTGGCCAGATAACCGCACAAGCAAATGGCCTGGAAGTCAGGTTACACTTTGGGTTGTTTCTTCCTGATGCAGATGTAGCTGCTTTTCCTCTGGGTGGGCAGTGTGGAGACCAAGTAGTTTCAGTGGACACACAATATCCTGCAAGAGAAGATATTCCATTGGCTTTCTGGGTCAGTCACCCTCTTTACAAAGCAGGATGCCAGCTGCTGCTCTGGCTGGGTCAAGGTCCTTTGCAGAACCACATGCTAATGATGGGGCACTACAATTTCTGGAATCTTCTTTCTCAAGGAGAAAGGATTCAGAATGACATCTGGCCATGGAGAGTTTTAAATCACCTGAGTTCTTTGTGACTGAGCCACTGAGGTATACCCTGTGTGCCTTTGAGGTTAGAATTTGCTGTAATTAAGGAAATGAAAACCTAAATGAAATCCAACACACCCATCTCACCCCACCCAAGCTCTGAGAGGGTCTAGGAATCCCCAGTGCTGTTAGAACAAAGAGTTTAGGGCACAATTCTCATATGACTTGATCAGTGTCAACTGGTCACCCCGTTGGCTCCTTCCTTCGGAAGGTCTGTCCCATTTTAGAAGTTGTTAATTTTATGTTCAACATCTTTGAATGTGTTGATAACAGTTTTGGGTCCAGTTGGCATTATGTTTCATCCCTGCTGAGGGGAGCAGGAAACTTGAAATTCTGAGAGTTAGTGCTGGTGTGAGAAGACCCCTAGATCATGAAATCTCTAGTTCAGAAAATGGACAACTTCACCTGTTCTCTTCTTGCATCCCCCAAATTGCCTCCACCCTCCCATTTGCCACAGTGTCCCTCCCTTCCCTTAAGAGTTCAAAATTCTTCCCACATTAACACCAAACAAGAGAATATTCCATTTGTCTTTCTCATGCTCATGTCCTGCCTAATTCAATGTCACATGTGAAATCTAGAGGAGTTCTGTCTATTTTTCATGTCTTAAACTTTAATTATTTTTCTCTGCATAAGCTCCTTGGCTGAAGGCTCAACAAACCATCACCACTTTCGAGTATACTTCATAGTGTCCAACTTGGATGATCTTAGAAATATTCCTTTTGGCAATTTTTAATTAAATTTTTGATAATTTTTAATTTCTTTAATTAAAAAGAAAGAGAAAAGAGGTTTATCTGTTTAAGTAGGCTTAGTTATGCTTTCATGTAAAGCTAGAGGATTATTTGGAAGACTTTCTTAAGCCTTGACACTATTGAGATGATGGAAGTTCTGAAACATTTTATGGTGAAGACAGGAAGAGTTGGAAAGAGCTTACGCTGTTCTGGGAGGCTCCCATTCTCTGGTCCGTCTCCTCCCGTCCAGGATTGACTAGCAGAAAATTGAAATCATCAGGACTCATTGTGTTGCAAATATATATACCCAACTCAAATCAGTTTAAGGAAAACAGGGTATTTAATGGCCCTTGAAACTACAAGTCCAGGAGTGACTGGACGTGGGTAAAGATGACTACAGTTTCTCCATGTTCTTTCTCTTGACTTTGACTTTCCCCCATGTTAGTTCCATTTGGGGGGAAGACTATTCTAGCAAAGGCAGTATCAACCCAATAGTTTAGAGTATAAACAGAAAGAGAATGCCTCTTTTTGAAAATGTCCAACCAAAGACTCCCATTGGCTCATCTCGGCTTGTGTGACTTCCCCCAAAGAAATCACAGTGGTCAGTGGAATATGCTCCTTTTGTCAGCCCAGTCTCATCAAGGACTCACCCAGGGCCAAGGGTGAAGAGGAGCCTCTCCCAAATCACATGGATGGCTTACCCGAAGAACACAAGGTTGTTCTTCCCTGGTGGGCAGGCAGAGAAATCCGTATCCAGATGGTGGATGGTGTGTGGAGATTGCTTGTTTTTCCCTGGTTGAGTCTGCCATTGCCCTTTACTTTGCACAAGCAAATTAAATCTCTGGAACATACAAATGATGCCAGGTGGAACCAGAAAGATTTGCTGTACAGTTAAGTTGTCATGTGGGATTGTAATTGGACCATAATTCAGTTCTCCTCCATATGACTTCGTCCTCCTTCTGTCTCTATCTAGATCACACCAGCCTCCCTATTGTACCTTGGGATTTTCATGCAGCTCACACTCAAGCCCATTAGAGTACAAGTGCCTTTGGTCTATCTCTCTCCTTGCTGAGTAATGTATTATAGTGCACGAGGTCGCCATGGTTCTAATATATTGCCCTTCAGATGGCTGCCCAGATGTCGGTGTGTAGATGGGACATGTCTGACCCCATTGATGGTTCCCTCTGCTCAGTAAGGGTGCTCTGTGTCATGACCTCAACATGAGAATTGGCATGACAAAGCAAAATAGTGCTGGGCTGGGAATTTAAAAATCTGTGTTCTAATCCTGGTACTAACTAGCTGGGTAATTTCAGGAATGTGTGTGTGGGTCATTTCTTCCTCTACATTTTGCTATGCCTCTTCAAACTAACCAGTGTATAAGTTTCCTTCATACTTTAGTGCTCATCTAATTTGAGAATTCTCTATACTAGTTTCAAATTTTTCCCCTGAAAAATTAGAATAAAGCTTAAATTTTAAAATAATTTCCTGAGAATAGATATGAGATAGGAGAAAGGATTGAAATGCAATTGCCCCACCAAATAGGCATGTGATTATCAACCTGTCTGTGACTCACTTTCTTCATCTTTAAAACAGTACTAGAGGATGTTCTGAGGATTAAATGAATCACTACTTGAAAAATGCATTAGATACAGCATCAGTGATTACTGTTGCTGATCTTATATAAAGTATAGAGTAATGGAATGGGTTATCTATTTGGAGTTCATAGGAACTCATGTCTAATGAGGCAGCTGATCTCATTTTTGATAGATTTCATTAATATTATTATTATGTAATTCCTATTGCTCTTGAAATAGTTGATGATACCATTTGTCTCCTCTTAAACATTCCTGCGTTCTTCAATTTCTTTCCACTGCTATCATTACAAGACTGGCTATGTTCAGCTCAGTGATGCCCCATCTAAATGAGATGACTCTAACTTAACACTAGAAGAGACCTAAGTGGTGCTTAGCTTATCACTTCTCTTGACATGTAATCTCACTTTTATTAGTGCTGTCCAGGATTGGATTTCTTTTCGAGCAGCAAATTCATGCTTGGGGCTTACATTTAGCTTGGAGCTAAGAAAATCCCAAGTTGTTTTCACATAAACCATGGGAAATTATATTTAGAGTTCAAGATCTCTGTCTGACCTAATCAAAGCTACCTTCTGGGTTAAATATTGAAAGTCTTTCAAACACAAAATGAGGAAATTCTGACTCGAGGCATTTGTGGTCAGTTAAATGCACAGTATTTTATTTATATTTTTAAAAGGAAGTCAGAAGGAGCAGTGAGGGCCAACATGAAGCTAAACAGAGGACTTAGGCTGGGACCTTTGCTCTGTCTGCAGGACTGAGAGTCATTTGTTGTGTCAATCTGGCTTTAGCCTTGGGAAGCTGGGCAGCCATCCCTTCAGCTCAATAGTTTCAATACTTTGCTTCACAGGATTTCTTGGTGGTCAGTTGTATGTTGTGTTGTGGAAAATGAAAGCTCCCATTGGACAATATCTGCAACTCCTTCCTGACCCCTAAATCACACCTGGAATAAATCAGTGAGTTTGCATTTGGAGATAATGCGTTTCCATCAGTAATCTTTGTGTCTCATCTGGGACATAAAATTGATATTTAGTAGGAAAGTACCATAAACTGTGTCCCTGTGGCCAACTGTATTGATTATCAAAATTCACTTTCTATCATTCAATAAAAAAGGAGGAATTCTCTGAGCTCAGATAGTTCTCCATTCCTAGGGGGACTGAATTCCTTTATATTTCCAAATATTAGCTGTTATTTATGTCCATCAAAACTGTACCTAAGGATTTTTATTATTAGGTCCATTTATTTCTTCCATTGGATCCAATATAACATAGTGAAATGTATAGGTGCATAGAGATATATAAAGCTTCTATCTATCTATAGTATATATGTATGCACATGTATATATCAAAGCATATATATGAAGCTATGACAAAATGAAAGCACACCTACCTGTCTGACTCAGGTTTTCTCAGTGAGTGAATCTGGCTCCAGATCATCAGTTGCTTTTATGAAGATTCATTCATCTCTTGTTTGAGTTTCTAGAAAACAAATTCAAAGTATACATAGTAAATGTCAAGTTGCCATGTTTTGATTTTGGCGATCATCTTTTATTTTTATCTTAAAAATTAATAAAAATTTCTCTGTTTCTTTGGGTACTTTCCCCATTTTACACAGTTACTCAGTGACCCTTAACTTTGTGTCTGAACCTCTTTCAGTTGTCATCCCCCCTTTTTTTAGCTGGGCTATCAGTCCTGGTGGCCTCCTTTTGTTCTGCCTCTGTTCCCAGATCACTGGGCACTGAGTTCTTGGGTCTGCTGTGTGCTTCCTGTTCCTCATTACCAAACCTCAGCAGGACTCCCTTTGCTTCTGCTCCCCTTCCTCTCCAAGTCTTTGTAGACATCCAGCATCCTCAGCCCTTCCCACCTCTAGACCCTAGCTGAGCCCCTCCTCTACCAGCCTGGGTAGGCCTTGCCACTGGCCTGGGATTGTGGTGGTGGGGGCACACTGCCCTGCATCATCTGGCTTTTCCTTCCCTCCACTGCATTCCAGGCATTGTGATAAGAGAGAGGAGAAAAGAAAGGAACTTGAGGGTCCCATTCCCCTGAATCTTGACCTTGCAAATGCAGGCATCCTCCCTTATCTTTGCTTTCAGCAATTTTAGTTACCTGCAGTCAACTGCGGCTTGAAAATATTACACAGTAAAATATTGAGGGACAGACTACATTCACATAACTTCTATTACAGTATATTGTTATAATTGGTCTATTTTATTATTAGTTATTTTTATTAATCTCTTGCAGTACCTGATTAATATATTAAGCTTTACCATAGATATGTACAAACCCCCCTCCCATAGTCTAATATCTAGGGTTTTGGTACTATCTGTGACTTCAGGCATGCACTGTGACTTCAGGCATGCAACTTAGGAGGGATTTACAGGACTCACTGTAGGTCTGTCCTCATCTTTACAATGATCCACTTCATTTTGATGATTATGATGTTGACAGTGATGATGACGATGATGATGACAACAGTACAGTAGTTGCCTAAATGCTAGCTGCTGCAGATTGACCATTTCCCAGGTACCAGGCACTGTGCTATGCAGAGGTGAAGCCCCTTTTCCAGTCCTCCTGCTCCATCTTCCCCAGGGAGCTTTACGTAAGGAAAGACCTTTCTCTGTCTGATAATGTGCCCATGACTCTCTCCAGAATGGGAGCTATTCTCTTTCTCACCCTCCACCCTTTCTCAAGAGCCAACTTGAATCACACCATCTTCTTGGCAACCTGAGCCATTCTTTTCTAACTTCACTAGCTAAAGCATAAATCCCTTCACTGTTGGAGTGTGGTTCATTGACCCATAGCATCAGCATCAGCATCAGCATCAGATCATCAGCTTGCCAGAAATGCAGTCTCAGGACCCAGCCCACAGCTCTGAGCCAAATCTGCTTTTCATAAGACCTGGGTGATTTGTATGTCATTATCTTGAGAAACATCAATATAGCCTGTATCCAATGTGAAGAGGCGTGCAATGCCATTTGACTTTGTTCCTTCAGCATTTACATTAGCTTCTGAAGCTTTTTGTTATAGATTAACTCATTGGTGTCTCATCATTCTATCAAATATATAAGGTAATTGTTATTAGCCCCATTTCCCACATGAAGATCTGAGGTGTGATTCAGTCATCTAGATCATCTTCTAGTTGAAATGGGTCTGGGATTAGATACTAGGCCTTGGAACTTATTTGTAGCACATTGGAAATTGCACAGCTCCCCTTAAATATCCCCAGCCCCCTGCCAAATCAGTGGTTCTCTGCAAGTGGCCCACATCCCATCTTCATCAAAATTACTGGTGGAAGCAGGGGAAACTTGTTAAATGAGTAGATTCTTAGAGTCCATCATGACTTAATGGACCCTCTTATGTTTTCCTAAGAATTTAGAATCAATTCCTCCTCTGGTCAGAATGGTCAGATTTAAGAGAATGAGATGAGGGGATTTTAGGTTGATTGAGTTCATATGGGGGGACTTAAACCAATGGAAGACTTGACAGAAGAGTAAGAACACTTTCTCCCAAGCTGTGCAGTCGTTGATTAGTCCACCAAAGGGGTTGGGAGAGGACTGGTTAGGGCAGCAAAGATTCTACAGTCCTTGGGTGTGGCAGTAAAGAGAAAAGGAACCATCTGTGCAAAGAGAAATGATGTGAAGGCGAAATTTCTGCAATTGGGGTATGAGCAAGAGTTTGGGGCTGGAGGGATTAAGGAAAGTGGTTGTCTGGGGAAACCAAATGAGAAAAGGGAAAGGGGGAAAAAAAAAGAAAAGTGGAAGGAGGGAAAGTGAGGGAAGGGATGCAGATTGGTAAGAATGGAAAAAGTGAGAAAGAAAACAAATAAGATGAGATTGCACAAAATGAAATCTGGAAATGCTTCTCTTTGGAGCTTCTGTTCCATGATCCAGAATCTGGTGATATTTGCTACTGCATTATAAGCTTGAATTGACAGAGCTGAAACATAAATAGATCGTAAAACTGTAACTTCTAAACATTACCCTTGAAATGTCAGTAACGTCTCAGTTCTAGACATAGATATAGATGGCCTGGCTTCTCTTGTGTTTTATTGAGTCACAGATTATAACAAAACTTGCTCACATGCTTATCTTAAAAATAATGTATCCTAACAATATAAAGATAATAAAATAATAAAAAGACAAGAAAAAAGAATGAGAAAGGCAAGTTGACACCTAGACAAAGACAGAACATGTCTTTATATGCAGATAATATGAGCATCTATGAGAAAATCCTAAGGGATCTATAAAATAACTATTAAAACAAAATTTAGTGGTGTCTCAGAATATAAGATCAATGTTAAAATGATCCATTACATTTCTACTTATCAGCCAAACACAGTATTTGGACCAAATGAAAATTTGGACCATGAGATTTAAAGAGTTAACTTATATTGGCATCTGATAAAATATTTCAGAATAAACTTTATAAAGACCTGTGTAATGAAAACATTTAAAAAATGAGAGAAATGAAAGAAACCCAATCATGGATTGGAACACAATATTTTGGAGATGTCAATCCTTGCTAAATTAATCTATAGGTTTAATGCAATCCTAATCTTCTTTGTACATTGACAATCTTTTCTGTTGACATTGACAAGTTGACTATTATATAAAATTTGTATCATATAAAATTTGTACCTAAAATTGCCAAAATAACTTTGAAAAAGTAGAATAAAGTCAGTGAATTTATGTTACTTTATTTGAGGACTTACAGTCTTGAAACTACATTATGATTTATTAAAGCAACAGCATTCAAGACTATATAATATTGGCAAAACAATAGACATAGAGCCATAGAACAGAATTTCTGTGGTGAGTCCAGAAATTATTTCATGCATATATAGTCAAATGATTTCCATAAAAGGTACTAAAGTCATTCAATGAAGAAAAGATATTTTCTTCAATAAATGAATTTTCCATTATTTTATATATATATATATATATACATGTGGAAAATTAACTTGAAATGGATTAGAGACCTAACTGTAAAAGATAGAACTAATACTTCTGTAAGAAAACATAGGATCGGAAACAAATCTTTAGTTAGGTCACGAATGGCATGAGCAATGAGAAAATAAATTAATTAAAAATTAAAATTGTCTTTTGAAAGAAATGATTAGAAAATGGAAGGCAAGCCACAGAGAGACAATATTTACAATATATGTGTATGTCAAAGACTTGTCCTTTGAATACAGAATGAATTCTTACAAATTTGTAATAAGATAAAAAAATGAATTAAAAAATGGGCCAAAAATTTGAATGAATACCCCACCAAAGAAGCTTACAGAGGGCAAATTTGCATATGAAAAGATGATCAGCATCACCTGTCATTAGGGAAATGTAAATCAAAATAATGAAATCTTACTACACAATTACTGGAAGGAGTAAGATCCCCAAAACTGATAATCCCCATTGCTGGCAAGGATATAAAGCAACATTTATTGGGTTAGGTGCAAAGTGTTGCAATAACTTTGGGAGGCAGTTTGACAGTTTTGTTTTGTTTTGTTTTTAAATAAGATTGAACATAGTTTACCATACAATAAAATAGTTGCACTGTTAAGAATTTACCCAACTGGGGCCTCCCCGGTGGTGCACTGGTTAAGCGCTGCGCTGTGGAGCAGTTGGCAGCGGCGACGCGAGTTCGACGCCCGGCCGGGGAGAATCCCACATGGCGCGGCAGACCTCTCCTGCCTCACCCGCTGCTTCCCTCAGCAGTGTATTTCTGATCTGCCTGTTCTGCTCCCCGCTCTGTCTCTGGTGAACCCTCTCGCCGCCCCACGTCTATGGCCTGTACCCCAACTTGTATGTATAAATAAAAAAAAAATTAAAAAAAAAAGAATTTACCCAACTGATTTGAAAACTTACATCCACATAAAACCTTGCATGAGAATGTTTTATAGTCGCTTTTTTTCATGATTGTCAAAAACTAAAACTACCAAGATGTCTGTCAAGGTGAATGGATAAACAAACTGCTATATGTCCATATGATGGACTCCTACTACTCATCCAAATAAAGGCTTGAATTATCAATCAGCAACATCATGATAAATTTGAAATTCATATTTCTGAGTGAAAAAAAGGGCAGCCTTCAAAGGCTACGCTGCATGATTTAATTACTATGATATTCTGCAAAAGGCAAAATGATAAGAGTTGAAAAACAAGCCAGTAGCTGCTAAGCACTTGGGATGGAGATTGAACAAATGAAGTACAGGGAATTTGGAGTGCAGTAAAACTGTTTTTCTATATAATACTGTAGGTGTTGGTCCATGACACTATGCAATTATCAAACCATACAGGAATCCAGAACACAAAGAACAATATGTGCAAATTAATCATGTAAATTAAGTGTATGAAAACTAAATAAATACAGCTAGGAGATCAGGAGATCACAGAATGAAATGTAGACAGTGACAAAATAATCTAACTGTATGACAAATGTATGATATGACCTCACTGAAAAGGGGGAGGGGAAAAAGTAATGGCATAAGTAACACTGGAAATGTATGTAGTCTGTAAGGCTAAAGACGAAATGAACTCTACACAGCACTGTAGTCTAGTTGGGGAAGTTCTTTACCTGGGTGTAAAGAGAGACAATTCTAAAACCACTATCCATGTAGACTGAGATGGAAGAAATAAGGAAATGAATAAAAGATGGTGAAGTTTCTATTGGAGAAGTAGGTTTCAGATAAACAAGAGGGAAAGTTCAAATGAACCAATGTAAGAACCAAATTGCTCTGTAGTACTGGGTAAGAGTTAATGTCATCAGTATGAATCCATGTTGAGCTTTATATATATATATACACACACACACACACACATACATATGTATATCTTCTACATATGAATGAAATCATATGGTATCTGTCTTTCTCCACCTGACTTATTTCACTAAACAAAATATTTTCTAGGTCCATCCATGTTATTGCATGCAAGGTTTCATTATTTTCACAGCTGAGTAGTATTCCACTATGTAGATATACCACATCTTCTTTATACACTCATCTATCAGTGGGCACGTAGACAAGTGATGGCAGCATCATGGCAACATGAGATTCTGCCTTTATTTTTTCCTTTAATCTACAGCTAGTAGATCAACTATGAGTCCCCAAGGGTTGCTCTGATCATCATATCAGGAGACTGGTGCCATCTGTGCATCTGGTGTCTAAAGGTGGGTGGATTGGGTCTTGTGGAGACACAGCCTCTGATCTTCAGCCCCATGTAGACCAGGGACTGTAAAATTTCCACAGAGAAGAAAAATCACACCACATGTAAGAAGACTGGCCCCAGGCTCGATGATTTCCAATTGCTGCATCTACTTGCAGAGGCCTTGCCCCACTTCTCTAGTGTGCCCACAGGTATTGACCCATGAAAGCCAGGTCTTGGTCTCCTTCACCAAACCTCAAAAAGCAGATGGGGGATGTGAAGGAGGGTGGGCCAGGGACTGGGCATTCCTGTCTTTCTTTTCTCCTCCTCTCCCAGTGCTCTTCACCTCTATCCCAAGGAGGAGGCAGGAATAGTAAGGCCATGAACTCCACGGGGCCTGGTTCCACCGGGCACAGTTGGGAAATATGAGGTCCCACCTGTTGTTTCTAGCAGCAGGAGGAAACACTAAAACAATCCCTTCGGACGTGTGTGGTGAGAAGGAGAGGAGGTTAACGGCAAACAGCCTACAAGTTTCGCAGATGTCACATGAGAGACAGAGCAGCACTCACTACCCCCAACACTCTTCAGACATGGGAAATAATAGGAACTCAGCTATTTCTCAGGAAATGAACCAAGAGTTCCTACAACAAGCACAGGGCTACAGCCCCAGGTCCCCATCCCGGGGAAGAGCAAGATGAATGAGGACCTGGGCCCTCTGGAGCAGGCAGTGGGGAACACACCTGTTCACAGTGTATTTGTGTGTGTATTATGTATTTTTAATGACGCTTTTCATTTAGATAATGTCAATTCATGTGCAGTAGTAAGAAACAACAGAGCGAGACCTGCGCTCTCTACTAGGCTCCTGAATGCAAGTCTATCGTATCATGAGGAGAGATGGACATTAATGTGGTCGAGACACCAAATGTCTCCATCACCACCAGGAACTCTCAGGTTGCTCTTTTAGAGACACACCCACTTACTGTCTTTCTCCACCTCAGTTGGTCTCTCACCTCTGTCCCTCTAAAACTGGAAACAGCCCTATTACCCTCCAACTGGTGAGTGACTTAAGTGACCAGTGTCACCGTTAAAGATACATGACCTGAAGCTATACCAAGAGGACCCTGTGGGCACTGGGGTGCATGCAGGAGGTTGAAAGTCACTGCTCCTCACTGGTTTGCTTTCAGTTCTGTGCTCCCTGAAGTGGGGAGGGCCTTGACCAGGAGCAGAGCAGCGGGTGTGACCAAGTTACAAGGCGAGATTTACTTGGGGTGGGCTGTTCCCCACAACCCGGCCCTGCTGGCCACCTTTGATTTCCCCTTTATGACTTCTAGAACGAGTTGGGCCTTCAGACAAGTGGCATGCAAGATGAATTCTTTATTGATGTGTAAACACTGTATATGCCAGTCAAGGGTTTTACATGGGGAAATCTCTTTTAGTCCCCTTAGCATTCTAAGGTAAACAGTATTGCTATCTTCCAAGGCTCAGAGAGAAGTTAAGTCACTTACCCAAGGGAATACAGCTACTAAATCAGACCAGGCTTTGAACCCAATGACGTTAAATTTGAGTTCTGTGCTCTTTTCATTAATCATGTGTTCTCCGGTGATAACATCACTACTTAAGACAAGCCACTCAAGAGCTGTCCCCTGCTAAGAGAGAGACAAAGAGGGCAGAAAAGCTAACTGCTTGGCATTCTGCTCTTGGGGGCCATGATATAGACTCAGCTTCCTGGAAAGGAGGGCCTTTGAGTCCCTGCATTTCTAAGACTGTGATCTGCGGTCAACACATGGGAAGAAGCTTTCTCTTTGAAGCTTCTTGTCTTCAGAACAAGTTCCCAGCCTCTAGCCACTCTTCCCCTCCGACTTTCTTCCCTCTGCTCAGCCTATTTGGGTGGCCTCTTTGCCCATGTCCCACTCTCCACTAAAGACAGAGGACGAAGGAGGCAGGCAGGTTTGGGTTTCCACCCAATGCCACTTGCTTTGTGAGCTTTGGCAAGTTGTTTTATTGCTTAACTTCTGGGGGTTGTATTACGTTGTTCTGTTCTGTTCTGTTATGGTGCAGTCTTCTTCATGGTGTCATTATGACGATTAATGAAATAATGCATGTCAGATTTCTAGCAGGTTTCCTGGCATTTTGCAACTACCAATAAATGACATATATATTGTCTACGTAACCTTCTTGAACTCACAGAATTTTGCCTCTTCTGCCCCCCATTGTGCCCTAATTCTATTTTGAAATGTCACTTGGAGCCCACTTTTTCCAGAAATTCTTTCCAGAGGAATCAGTCCACTAACCAAGCAGCCAATGTTTCCATTTCTCCCCGTATTTCCTTTCAGCCTACTCCTCTCAATTGATGCCAGTCACCTGTCTATTCATCTTTCTGCCCTACTTATGACCTCCACTGGGGGAAAATGCCGAGCTAATGGTGAGGAGTATGTGGCTTTTATGCCTCTTCAGCTGCGTTGCTATGGACAGATTGATTTTACTTATTTGCACCTTAGTTTCCTCTGTTATAAAATGGAAATAATAAGACCTCTCCCACCCACTTCACAGGGTTCTCGTAAAAGCCCAGTAAGATATACTGTTGAAAATATTTCAACCATCTCAGAATGCTATATGAATGTATGGCATTGTTATTCAAATATAGAGCTTCTTAAGAGCTTTAATTTTTAGCTCTGTGATCAGTTAACTTTTGATGTGGAGCAAAAAAACCCACAAATTCTTAGTGGCATGCAATAATAAACATTTCTTTCTCACACATCTGTGAATTCAGCTGATGTGGGCTGGGCTCGCTCCTACATCTGGGGTGGGGGGTGGCTGGAGCTTGGCTGACCAAACTGGGCTGGCTGAGTCAATTTGGTTCCACATGTTTCTTATCCTCCTCCCCAGATTAATGGACTAGTCCAAGCGCGACTTTTTCAGGGTGACGGTGGAACCATGACCAAGCAAATGAACACACGCCGGGTTCAGGAAGCCTAGGCTTGGAACTGGCATGTCATCACTTCTACCAGTCAAATAACTTACATGACTGAGCTCAGGCCTAGGGGGAATATACCCCTCAGGGTAGGGAAATTTTTTGAAGTTTCATGAGAAGGATATAGATACAGTGAAGAGTGACAATTGGGGACATCAGAGCAATGTGCCGTTTTGTATTTCTTTCCCAGGGCTCAGATTATTTGGAGGCCCAGTGGAAGCTCAGTGTGCTTGGGAAGAGGGATGTAGGGCTCAAGTGGAGACAGAATTCATCCCCTCAGGCATGGCAGGTTGACTCTAGGGTCCAAAGACATATGTCATAGGTTGATGGAGAAAAAAGCATGAAGCCATAAGGATGTTTGAGTTCTGCTTCTAGTCTTGCTCATGGCTTTTTGGTATGAATTCAGATGCATTGTTCTTTCCCAAGATTATTTCACAATAGTGGAAAATACTCATGATATTCTTTTCTCCTTCCTCCCAGGATTCCCGTAGATCCCTGTACTTTCTGAGGAGCTACAGGACCAATGCATGCAGCCTCGAGGAGCCTTGTCTGAGACCATCTCCACTCTGGGTTCATGATCACCACCCCACATATTTTCTTAAGCTTCAGTTTTATTCCTGAGGCTACTAGACCCCTGTAAACAGATAACTGGAGCCACCATAGGTTCCCAGCAATGAGATTCTTGCCTGGCAGATTTACTTGTAATAACTCTAGAGAACTGAGTAAAATATCTCAGAGCCAGAAATTCTGGGTTAGAAAGTTTCAAACTAGAACAACCTCATCAAAGAGAGAGGAAGATGGGGAGGAGGGGAGTTAGCTTAATAAGCCAACTCCAGGACTCCAGATGTTCGTTAAAAAGAACGCTCCCAAATTATCGAAGCCCAAGTTACACAATGAGTGAAATGAGTGAGAAAGAACATGGCCTACCAGACCTTTGTTTGGGGTGCTGTGGATTAGGAAGTGGTTGTCAGGGAGAATTGAGGAGTGGAGGATCTTACTATATGTATAAACATGCAAACACATGCACACACACGTGTGAAGAGCTCAGTGTTGCTGTTGTCAAATGCTTTTTTCTTTTTGCCTCAAGAAATTAAACCCAGGACCTGGAGTTCTGCCTTTTAAGTTTTTCTTCTTGGTTTTGTTTTTTCCCCTTTCTAAGTTAAAACAACTGCTTTTTCAAAGAGAGTAAAAGAGAAAAATATAGCAGAGCAGCTACTGGCTTGCATTGGATTTAAATTTTCCCAGGAAGATTCTGTTCAGAGCTGTGAGTCTAGGAAGTCAGAAACTTGTTGCAAGTTTCCCAGGTATGAGAAAATAAACTCCTGTTCAGATTGCACTGAAGAACCTGGAGGGCTGGTCAACCTTTCCACCACCTGTTTGCTTTTCTGGGAGCTTCAAGATTGGAGAAACAACTTTACTAACTTAACTCCCAACTTGGGACCAAATTTTCTATATCTGGAGGATGGGTCAGTGCTCTCTTTTCCACCCAACTCATTTTTCATTAATTTGGTGCATGTTGAGGAGCATATACTAGCTACTAGGCACTGTGGTAAGAAGTGAGCAAATTTATGGTCTAGTGGGGGCAGGGCCAAAATTAATAAATTAATTTTATACAAATGCCATGGAAGAAATGAACACAATTCATTCAGGGATGGAGAATAATAGATCTCTTCATATAAGGTGGTCTAGAAAGGCTTCTCCTAGAAGGTAACAATTAAACTGTATGTGCAGAGACCAAGCAGTTAAGAAGTGGTTGGTTGCATGGATAATAGGATGAGGGTGCAGTGATAAGCTGGGAGAATCACAATGAGAAGTTTTCAAAAAGTGATGTAATATGATTTACTGCCAACTGCTGTCTATTCTCCAGACAGCATACACAGAAATATTTTTTAAAAAGTAATATTAAAGTTAAAAGTAAAGAATCAAGTAGTATTGAGCTCAGTGACTTGGTGGTACTAAGGAGAATGAGAGAATGAAATGAATTTGGGGACTTATTTTGGTGGTAAGAACTGTAGTACCTGATGTTGGACTGGATAAGTGAATGGATGAGGTGGTAGGAGTGGCTATTGGAAAGAGAGAGATTGAAATTGAAGACAACACCAAGGTTTCTGACTTGAGCAACCTTGGGGATGGGTGGTCTATTACCCCTCTCTGAGAAGTTGGGGTCTTTCTATAGATGTCTGGACTTTGAATATTTTTAGACTTTGACTCTGAAGACTCCAGGTCTCCTTCTAGCAGAGGAGGTTTTGGTTTGCAGTAGAGGACACTAAAGGGATGGTGTCACCAAAGCTATAGGCATTTTCATCACTTCTCTCTGCTGTACTGGATGTGGGAATGGGAACTTAGCATGCTCCTAACATACATGCCCCAGGAAGTGTCCGTGACGACCTCTGGTGTTGATGGCAAGGTCAACTGAATCAGCCTGGTCCCAGGAGCACAGTTGTTTTCCATCTCTCCTGATGAAAATCAAAGAGGGTTTGAGTCAACACAAGCAGGAAGTTCAGTGAAATACCAGAATTTCCAAGCTCTGTGTGTCATGGATTCTTATTCTAAAAGAGACAGAGGTGAATCTGACTAAAGGAGACTTGGAGGAAGGTTAGTGCTAAAGATGACTTGTTATAAAATGTAGTGAGAGACCCAATGTATTAAGACAGTAATATGTTATAACCAGGTGAAATTTATTGCTAGGATGCAACTTTTGTTGGTTTTAGGAAACATATTAGGAAAATATACAACAGTAATATATCTAAGGAGAAAAATCATGACTATCACTAAAGATGCAGAAAAACTCTTGGGAAAAAATCAATACCCATTCTGGACAAAAGCACTCAAGAGTGTAGAAATTGATGATTCCTTCTATAACAAGATAAAACAGTTTAGTGTTAAAGTCAGTATCTTATTTAGTGAGAAAACGTCAGAGGTATGTTCATTAAGTTCAGGAACAAATTAAGAATGTCCACTATCTCCCCTCAATTTAACATTGTTTTAGAGATAGCCAATCAATTAGAGGCACAGTAATGGAAGACAAGGATGTAGACCTATCACTATTTGTATAGATACAAAAACTCCATCCATGTTAATACTAAGTCAAGCAACAAAGTGTTTTACTACACACAGGAAAAATAGCAACATTTAAATCTAACAGTCAGAACCAATGTTCTTATATGACTCCATTTCAAGTACCACAAAGAAGATCAAATACTCAGGAGCAATTTCAATAAAAATATGCAAAATCCAAAAAAGTGCACTTTAAACCCTTTTTACAGTCACAAAGGTAGACTTGAACAATTGAACAATTGTTTTTTTATTAGGACATGTCAATATAAAGATATTATTTTTTCTTTAGTTAGATTGTAGATGGACTATAACACTAGTAAATATGTCACATTTAAAAGTTTGTATAGAGAAATTGATATTAAAGTTAATATGGGAAAATTATATAATTTTTTGGTGAAATCATAAGAAGCACATTTATTGTATTTTATATGTAAATATAATTTTTAATTTAGTAAGTTCTGTATAACTCTCTTTTTCTCAGTGTGTTCACTATTATATCCAGAGAGTCATACGTTCTGAGTTGTATCCTCTTCAAAACAGAATCTAGAATAGCTAAGTTATAATGTATAACTAAATAGAAATATTTGAAGTCTTTATTGATAGAGTTCAGTGAAAATGCTATTCAATACAATGTCCATGCTGTTACATATGCCTATATTTTTTTAACTGATACTATATGAGAAAAATTAACATCCAAAATTTAGAAAAACATTAGGAAATCAAAATGAACTACGATGAAGGAAATAGTCCTGCCAAAATTTTAAAAATATTTTGAAGTTAGTGCAATTATGCCAGTACAGACCTGGCACATAAGTTGACAAACCAATCAGTGAGATATAATATAATTGAGAAACAGATCCATGGCCATAAAAATTTAGCATATGATAAAAGTAGAACTCAGATCATTTATAGAGATTTGTAAAATAGATAAGTTGAAAGCTGTACCTTAAAACATCAACAAGAATAAATGTCAAATGTATCAGGAGTACAAAATGTAAAGTTGTAAATTTGAGATTCTATTTAGGAGAAAATATAAATTAATTTCAGACTTTAACCCAAGTCTATGACTTGAAAACATGTCACTATAATAATATATTTGATAATATATTTGACTATATAAAATTTAAAACAAGAACCTTACATGGAAAATACACCATAAATAACAAATTCAGAAGCTAAGTGACAAACTGGGAGAAACAATTTATATATATGTTATATTTACATATATATGTGTATATATATATCACAGATAAAGAGCTAATATCCCCCAAATATAAGAAAAAACTCTTAAAATTGAGGAAAAACCAAAACCATTAAAAGTGACCAAAATATGACCAAATAATTTTTAAATGGCCCTTAAATATATAACAAAATGTTCATCTTTTCTCATAATGAGAGAAATGAAAACTAAATCTCAATTTAGATGCTATTTCTCATTGTCAGAATAGGAAACAAAATTGAAATTCTTGACACACTCTGTTGACAAAACTGAAGAAACTCTGGGATGAAAAATGATACAACCCTTTGGAGGGACTTGACAATACCTAACAAAACTCTTGGGTGTTTATATCTCTATCTAACCAGCCCTCTTTTAGGAAGCTTTCCATGCCTGATAGGGTGTGACTTTCAAGATAGTCAAGCAAAGACAAAAGAGTATGTATACAATATGCACAATGGTGCATTTTATGTAAGAAGGAAGGAGAAAGAAGAAAACATGCATAAACACGGATCTGTTTAATTTTATCAAAAGAAGCAGAGGAAAGATAAATCCAAAGTGGATTCAATCTGTGACCCCCAGGGGACGTGTGACATCCCGCTGGTCCCACTTACACACCAGGTCCACACTGATACAATTACAGTAAATTTAAAGTATTTTTAGAGGTTTACTTCTTTAAATGACCTTTTCTACAGTTTTTACTTTTGGAAGCTTATTAATGTTACTTACTTAAAAAAAAATTGACAGCATTCTAGATGAATCCATTCCCACACTGGGGGTGAAACACCAACGATTGTGTGTTGGACCTGTCTTTGGTCATCTAGGTCCCAGGGCATTCTCCCACCCAAGGGGCATGGCTATGTTCTCAGCAATCATAGAATCACAGAGGAAGGGGACTATATGGCTGAGTTTATAAGAAACTTAGAGTCTAATGGAGAATTCCCAAAGACCATGCGTGATCTACCAGCTCCCACTAAATGAAACGGGAGACTGGCCCGCATCCTTTGGTAATTCATGGAATTTGTGACACTAGCTTTATGTGAAACGGTCTCCCTGTGTGAGTGTGTGGTTCTATGTTGTATCCTTTCCACTTGGATTTTCCACTCTTGAGTTTGGACTCTGTATACCAGGAGGGTATTGTTTCTAAGTGATGTGGCTACTTCCCAAACTCTGTATTGCACTGAGGTTTTGGGGGTCGACTACCACAGTATAATAAAGAGGCAGGAAAGGCTAGCACTAACCAGTCACCTTCCTATGCCTTTTGCTGCTGATAAAGATTTCTTCCCTTACTATCCAAAAGTCCAGGGCTTGCATTTCCGAAAACAGCTGTGTGCTTTGGACAATAGCAACACCCACATTTTTCCTCATCGTTCTCTCTCCTCCAAAGTGACTTTCTAGGATAGCACAAGGTGAACAGGCAGTTTAGAGGAACAAAGCAAAGCATTAAGACCACTCAAGGGATGAAGGTATTATTTAGGTCACACATAGCTACTTAACCTAACAGGGACCTGGGATTACAAGACTGAAAACTGCACAAAGGCAGGATGTCTGCTTTGGTAACCCATAATATCCCCTCAGCACCTCATTTCAATGTAATCACCTCTTTTATGTTGCCAAGTACAGTCACATTCTGAGGTGGGGGTGGGGGGGAGGTTAGGCATTCAACACATGAATTTTGGGGGTCCATAATTCAGTCCATAACAGTGTCCTTGGCTGGAAATCCTTTTGGTGCAACAGTGGCACTAAAGCTAGATTACTAAGGGTTGAAGAGGGAAGAGCAAGGACTCAGTAAGTGCAGACTGGTTGTTGGAAGGCTGGCAAGAAAATGGAGGAGAAACCTGCAACCACAGCCAGGCAAGGATGTACTGACAAGAAGAGCCTACTTCTCCCTACTTCCTTCTTCCTACTTCCTTTTTTCTTCTTTTTACTTCCCCCTTTTTCTTTCACTGCCTTCTTCCTTCCTTTCATCCTTCCCTACCTTTTTCTTTTCTACTTTTTCTTTCTTCTTTCTTTTCTTTATTTTCTTTTGAGAATGAGTTTTAAGAGCAGAAGTGGTAGAGATTTAAGAGAAAGAAAATGGCAGAAAAAATTTCTAGTGTGAGGTTCCCAAGGAGACAGAAGACAGGCTAGGTAGGGGTGAGAGAGCCTCTTTTGACCATTGTCTTTATCTACCTTGTCTTTCTTTGGAATTGGCTCTCTTACTCCATTTTGTTTTTTCCCACATTTCTGTGCAAGATAGTGTGAAAATGAGGACTGGGACACGTGTGAGTTCCTCTACATGTGTGTGCTCCTGTGTGCATGAGTGTCCATGTTGTGCATTGTGAGCATGCTGACAGTTATTTCATCCCCGTCCCAGGTATAGTATCCCACCTCCAGACTGCAAACCCTTGTTGAGTGGCAGGTAGCAAGTTCTTGCAGGAAAGCGTCTGACCTCGAGGAGAAAGATGTGGTCCCCACATCACAATGAACAACTTGTGCTCCCAACAAAGGACATCTGATGCCCGATAAAGACTCCATGAAGCAACAGGACAGATTTGATCAAGTTTGGCCTTGGCTTCCTAATCTCCTAGGTGTGCACAATGAATGGGGAGGGGAGTCCTGTCAGATGGAGAGACAGGAGGGTTCCTCAGCCGCCACGCATGCAGAGGGAGGAAAGAACAGCAATTGAAGCGCTGTCTGCCACCGTCTTCAGTGGGCACCAGAGAGGCAGAGCGGGTTGGGCTCTGACCCAGTTTCCACTTGGCCAGCCAACTGGAAACAGCTACTCACTGGGCCACTGGGTTCTTTCCAAAGAACAGTGAAGAAAGGCGGTTTGGGGTAGGTGGGGGTGGGGGAGCTGGTTAGGCAAGAAAGTCATAAGCCCAGTAGTTCCAGTACCAAAGAAGCCCTGGTCTAGAGACAGGGGCCACCTGAACCCAACTACTGGAAGGAGACACAGGGAATTCAAAAAGGACACAAACACTAAGTACACTAAAGTACTCCTTAACCACCCCCTTAGATAAACAGATCATCTTCTAGAAAGGGAGGAAAACCTACCTGGCCTTGTTAATAGGAAGCATGGCAGACAGTCTCTCTCTCCTGATCGGCTGACCAGTGCTTGTCTGATGCAGATATTTTGACTCCAGTCCCTGTTCAGGCTGCTCTTCCCATCTCTTCCCTTTTATCTCTACAAGTCTCTCTTAGCAGTTGGTCTGTCATCAGGTCTAGTGGAGAGTGAACCCTTTACTTGGACCCAGGGATCTAGAACAGGATCCCTTAGTTGACTCGGCTCAGACCACGACATGCAAGAAAGACTGAATTGACCCACCAGCTCCCATTTAGATTTCAACATGGTGTTCACAAAGTCTGAAAACATAGATCTTGCTATTTGGTTTTTGAAGATTGAAAAGGTCCTTGGCTACGTAATATATGTTTACCTGCATCTCCAGAGTTTCTGGATGGGTGAGGGTCATGATGGGGACAGGTTATTTTGTGTAATACATCTCTTTCACTCACTCATTCAAGCAAACAGAATGTCTGAAGCCCGATTATGTGCCAGACACCGGGGAGCATGCAGGTGTGCCCTAGCTGTCCTAGGGCAGTGCACAGTGTGCTCCACAGGGATGATATTCACACTCCATACAAAGTACCTGGAAGAACAGGTGTATGTCTTGTTGTATGCATTACAAAGTGTGGTGAATGTGCTGGCCAGGACTCTTAACTCAAACCCAATTCCACCTTACACAAAGTGGAAATTACCTATTAAAAACATGGGGAATTATTTACTGAAAGCAAACAGGGAACTATCAATTGCTGCACGCATGTGGTGATTCCAAGGCAGAGCTGATTTCAGATATGGATGCCCCCAAAGATTTATTATAGTACCAGGACTCTCCCTGAGGGTGAAGTCGGCATGTAGACCAGAGCCTGGAGCCAAGAGACAGACTTTCTCCAGGTACCAAAAGAGACTACTGCTGGAGCACTTCACAGCAGACCTCCTCGCCAACATCCTTCTATCAGAACTCCAAGAAAACCCTGATTGTGCCCCTGTGGGTTTTGTAACCAAGTATGAACAAATCACTTGGGTCAGAGCAGGAATATTTGCTTTGCTATTGCATTGCCATATCAGGTCAGGAGTCTGCACGTGTGAATGGACCGAGGAAGAAGTGAAATCCCCAAAGCAAGGGATGCTGAGCCTGCCAATCACAAATATCCCCTAGGGTAAAACAGATTAGAAAGGATCATTATTAGCAATGGATAAGTAGCAGGAAGAAGATGGGTTGAAGAATGTGGGGGTGCCTACATAAAGAAAGGCAGGGAACAGGAAGATGAAATGTGGATAACAGTGCATCATGGGAGTTGACTGTATCTTGGAGGTCCAGGGTGAGGACCAGAGTCGATAAGGCTTGAGGAGTAAGTGGGGCTGGGTTTTAGAGAGACTTGGATGCTAGCTGAAGAATTTGCACTTTGGACATGTGGAGAAATTACAATGATTTAATGTTGGATTCAAATCAGGAAAATAAATCTGACTTTAGAGCACTGGGTGGGTTGAGATGGAACTGAGTTTCTAATGCATTTGTATTGGCCAAGTTCACTTTGCACCTGGAGCTATTGTCTCTGAGCAGGGGTCATATTAACTAACAGACCAGGTATGCTTTCTTTTTTAAATGACTTTCTGTATTGACCTGTCTCTCTACCCTGGTGTAGATGTAAAGTTCAAGGAGTGTTTATAGGACTTACCAATACTGGAAAAAATATCAATGATTTGAACTTGGTTCTTGGGAAGATTACATTGTATATCTGAATAAAGGAACTCAGATGAGATGAACTGGTGTTTGAGTTTAAGGAATAGTTGAAGGTGGTTGCTAAAGTTTCTGCCAGATCACAACAAATCTAAAACAGGAATTAGATTTGAGCAAGCAGCTTTCTACTGACTTGAACACTGGGATGTCCAATTTGTGTTTCACATGGGGCCAGGAGCCCAGAAAAGAGCTGCCTTCTGCTTCCTCCTGCAGGTAACACAGGGCGCTATTTTGGTGTTTCTAAAATGACTTGCAACTTCCTTCAATTGTTGCCACAATTTCAGTGGGACCAGGAGAAAATGTATGCATCTAGGTTAGGGAAGTGCTTTCCTATGTCTCCAGGGGAGTGCGGCGAGGTTAGCTTAAGGCTGGGAATGTGCTGACAGAGGGAGAGAAAGTCAGAAGCAAGCACACATGTGGCAAGGGGCTGGCGGGACTGCCTTGGGAGGAGAGGCGGAAGTGCTGATGGTAGCTTGCTCTCCCACCAACGCCTGGAGATGTGGCCTAATGAAAGGGTGCTGGCCCTTGGTAGGGTATAGGCTCTAGGGGTAGGGGTAGATTGTTGTTGTGGCTGGAACAGTTGGTTCTGAGAGGAAAATATAAGCTGAGGAAAAAATTCCTAATGAATCAACCAGCTAGGAGACAGAGTTGTCCACTCAGAGATGGCAGAAACTGGGAGGTGCTAGCTAGAAAGAGATGAACTCACAGCTCTAAATAACATTGCGGGTGGTGGAAAGATCACTGATGTTAGGACAAGTGGTTTGGAAGGGTATGTGTGCCCTTCTCCTTATTCTGAAGGGGTTGTCACACTCATCCTGGATATCGTCTCACCTGTAGGTAAGGGTGGCACTATGCCCATTGAGAGACAGGCGAGATGTGAAAAAAAATACAAAACTTGGCTTCACATTACTTCCTTGAAACTGTTACACTGCCTCCAAATTGGCCCACTCTTCCTGTCCTAAGAAGCATGCCTAAGAGCATGTATTGTACATGTCACCTTGGCCATTGGAAGATTTGTGGTCACACCTGGTCAATGCCATTTCCTTTTCTCCCTCCACTGGCCACTTCTTTTTGGTGCTTGTCTTACTCTGCTTTGAATCAAACGCGCCTATGGGCTGGTGTCAATATCCATCGCCTACTAAGTGTGATGGACAAATGTGATTCCCTTCTAGGGATTGATTCATGGCAATTAACACAGTTTAGTTACTATTCTAGTTATTATTATGAATAGGATCTATTAAGTGATAAGTGGCGTTATTTCATCTGTTGTCCACAAAATATCTTAAGAGATAGTTACTATTTTCTAATTTTTAGATAACATTATAAACAACCACAAGTGTTGTTTCTTTGTTCTTACCATCAGATGGAAGGGGGAATGCTGTCTCGGATCGAGTGTGTCTTCTTCAGTCAAGTGGAGTAGACTCTCGTAGTGTAATCCTTGCTCCCCTTCATCTCTCTCTTCTCTCTTGGAGAGAAGTAACCTGGCGAATTTAGGAGGCAAAGCACAGGTTGGTCTATTCTTTGTCCCCTTTTTTTGGGGGGACAACTTGAGTTTTCCAGTGGCACAATGTATCCTGCAGAAGAGCCTGCATCACCCAGAAAAATCTGGAAGTGTGTGGGGAATTCTGTACAATTGTGAGGCTCAGAATGAGGAAATGCAGCGGCCCCTAGATTAAGCCATATTCATCAACTGTGATAGTGACAGAGGTGAAATTTTGCTTTCCATCCACTTTATTCTTTTTCTTCATTGGTTCAGAGTTGTGATGGCAGAGGGAGTGCTATATGTGGGGTGCCCTCAAGCGCTCACACTGACCCTTCCTCATCAGTCACTATGCTCAGTGACTCCGGGGTGGGGAGAGTGGCTGGGAGACCTAGGGAATGTCTAGGAGACTGAAAGGGAAAGCCAACTCTAGAAGTTTCTGAAAGTTGTGTCACTCTTCAGGGAAGGCAAGGGGGGGTCTTACAGAAGTGTGGGAGGAGAGTAGGCCCTCATTTTACTGAGCACTGTACCAAAGCCTTACTGTGTTTTCAATTTTACAGATTTCAGTGAAGATATAAGGGGCAAGCAGTAAGTCCCCCCAACTCAGGGAGCGGTGAGGAAAGCCTGGGTTTCAGCCTACAGTCTGACTCCAAAGTCCTGGTCCTTCTCTAACTTAGAGGTTGGGTGAAGAGAGGGAGCAAGTTAGATGCCAGGGGACATCCACAAAGGAAGGACACCCGTCAGAAAGGGTGTCAGCAGTGGGGGGAGCAGCCGCTCTGTCTGGGCCCGGAATGGCCGCTCTCCCTAGAGACAACAATGGAGAGAGCTGACTTCCAACTGACCCCGCCTTCTTAGGCCACCTTCAATCCTCCAGAATGTTGTTCTCGCAAATACAGGGCCACACCGAGATGGCCCCAGGGCCCTGAACTTTGGGGAAGCCACAGCCCTATTTCATTTCTCTTCAAGAGCTGCTTTCTGGCTCTAGGGTCTTCCGCCTCCACGTTCCCCTGCACCCCCACTAGAGCTGGTCACTCCCTCCTTTGAGGACTGGGCTGGGAGGAGGAATGGAGGCTTGTGCACTTGAGGGCCTATACGTGAAGGGCCTGGAGTGGAGAATGGGCGAGGGAGGCAGCCCTGGGCAGGCTGGTGGTGAACTGGAAAGATGAAGGGTCTTTTGTATGCTTGCACCAGACCTGTGCAGGAGGAGAGGAGGGGCTGGTACCGGTCCTGTGCAGGAGGGGTGGCTGGCAAAGGACAACCAGCTTGGCTGGGCACAAGAAGTCTCAGGGGAAGGTTTGGCTGAGGCAGCGGAAGATTGCTTGTCGGGAACCAACTTGCCTGGAATCTTAACCTCCCCTGCAGTCTCCACACCACACAGGGGCAGAGTCCTGAGCCTCCCCCAGAGGCCCCCCTCCTGCCAATCGGTTTCATTGCTTGGTGAGAGGGAGACTGGGGCCCGGTGACCAGAGGCAGCTATGAGCTCATGGAAAGAGCGCTGGACTCAGAGAGAACTTGGGGTCAAGTTCTGCTTGAGATGCCATTTGGGTTTGTTGTTCTTTGAAGGCAGAAACAAACTTAAACAAACATTGGAGAGGTAGCTAGAAAAAACCTGTCTCTTGGCCTCAGCTTCCCCATCAGTGAAGACTGCAGCACCCACCACGTGAGGCTACAAGAATGAACACGGGAAGCGCTTGCGAAAGGCAGGACCAGGCTTGGAGCATCCTCCATCCTAAATGGACGCTGAATGAGGCAGGAGAGCACGAAGGTGTTGAGCTGTAGCCAGAGGAACTGGAATGGCATCTGCTGGTCCTGTCTTTTTAAAAAATCTTGATATGTTGTTCACCGTGGATTTTTAAAAATATTGCATTAAAATATTACATGTTGACTAATGAGTTTTTTTGGTGATCCCCGAAATTTTGTGCCAAGGGCACCTTCCTGGCCTCGCCCCAGACTCATACGGCTCTCTTTCATAGCAGTCTCTTGATTCTCCATGCCTTGGGCTCTGCAGCTGTCAGATGGAATAATAATAGGTCTGACTCCTGGGCTTGCCCTGAGGGTAAAGTGGGTCTCTGCGTGCGCCTGCCGGCCCCCTCCCCAACACCCAGGATGTTCTTGGGGATGGGAGCCGTGACGCCTGTTTCTGCCACGGCCCCACCAGCTGCTGCTTGTTACTATTGCTCTTGCTGCTGTGAGGATGATGAACTGCTCGGCCTGGAGAGACCCTTCCAGATGAGAAACTCTGCATGGAAGGGGAGGGGAGCAGCTGGGCTCTGAGGACAGTGGTGAGTCAGGTCAGGAAGCCCGTTTGGGACCCTCAGGGTCCTGAGCCGGGGCAGGGGGCTACTACAGAGCCCCCAGGGAAGCCTGGTGAGAGAGGCAACCCCACCAAGTCCTTGCAGAAAATGCCTGTGGTGCAGCTGCTCTCTGGAGATGCCACGAGTTGTCTCAACAGCTTTTCCTTTTGGGGCTTGTTTAACATTTCAAACAAAAATAAAATAAATAACTGCAGTGTTTATGGAAACCTAAGACAGAAATGAAGACGACTAAGGAGAAAGCTAAGTGGAAGCAGGCCAGAGGGGTTTAGAGGATCCCCCTTTCCTCGGAGTTAGCAGTTTTGGGCTTCAATTTGTCAGCTCTTCCTACCACACCCATGCATTTCTCCCCTAGCAACCCCTCAGCCAAAGTGCATAACACACATGAGTGCTTGTGTGCCCCCACACATCCCAGAGCGAGGCACAGGGCTGTGCGTGGCTTTAACCCCTTCAGCTCTTGACCTTCATTCCCCAGAGACCAAGCCAGACTTGTTTTTATGTGAATACAGCATTCCCAAGTCAGAGTTCCTCAGAGGTGGGAGAGCTGGCAGAGGAACAAGTCAGCAAGGCTCTACAAGGACAAGACTTTGGCCTAACACGGCCCCGGATCTGCCTCTCCCTACCTCAGCGTATGCAGACCTTTTAATCCCTCACCTCATTTTGTATTTTCATCTTCAGTCCTCTAGTCTCATTTCGGTTGACTCCATCGTGGGACAGCTTCAAGGACACTATACAGTGAAGTGGAGGAAAGTGAGGAAAATGGAAGCGCTTCCCAGAGGCTCCCGGGGCATCTCCAAGTCCTTTCCAGAGAACACAGCTCTGAAAGTGCCGCTCTGCTCCCTAGGCAGGTTGGGTCATTTTCAGGTGTCCCAGTGTCCAGAAGCTCAGGACGCCCCCGTCCCCTGCCCCGCTGGTGAAGGTACCCTGATGCTGATGACGGTGCGCTCTGGGGCCCGGAGTGGCTTCTGTGTGCTCCGTCTGGCTCTGGATTGGTGTTGGGCCTCAACAGGGCTTGCTGTCCACTCATAATCACCACCTTTTTAAAATAAGGCTCCCATCTGGAAGCAGAGAAGGTTCTTCATCTCTGCCAAACCCAGGGCCTAATACAGGGACATCAGGAAGTGCTGCGGGCCACCTTGCAGCTCTGGGGAGCCGAGTCCAGTCCCATAGAGAGGGCAGAGGTTTGAAGCATGCCCTGTATCTGCAGATGTCAGGATCCGCATTCACGCTGCTCAGCAAAGTGTTTCTCTTGACTTCCAATTTCTGCATCCATTCATTGGGAACACTGCCTCACCGGACTGAGAGGGCTGCACGACGTGAGATGTTTTTAGTAGGATGTACCATGGTGCTTTAATCCACTTTGTTGTCTTCTCCTTTCCTTGTCTGCTTGCCTTTGAATAACAACTGTAATGGCTGTAGAAAGAGGGGTGCAGTAGAGTAAGCCCTCCAGTGACTTCTAAGCATGTTCTGTGACGATTATCACGGTATTCCACAGCAGGAAAACATCAGGCTTCCAGTGTCCTTGTACAAAGCCTGTCCTTCCAGATCCCCCAGGGATTTAGATCAATATTCCTATCCCAAACTTTATATATGAAGTTGGGAAATATATATATATATATATATATATATATATATATATATATATATATATATATATATATATATAAATAATTTATTTTGTGAAGAACTGGGGTGCAGGCCAGAGGTGCAGGAGGGTAAGAGGATTCACCAGATACAGAGTGGGGAGCAGAACAGGCGGACTGACTGAAATACACTGCTGAGGGGGACAGCCGGTAAGACAGGAGAGGTCTGTTGTACCACGTGGGTCAGCTCCCCGGCCGGGGATTGAACTTAGGCCGTAGCAGTGATAGCGCTGAGATGTAACCCCTTCAGCCACCAGGGAGTCCCCACACTGCTCTTCTTTATCCTGCTCCATGTCCCGGAGGCTGCCTCTGGGCTGCCGTGAGCAGCGGCCTTGTTTGTGGCTCCTGCTCGGGACCGGGAGAGCAGTCCGTGCCAGGCCCAGGGAGAGCAGCGCCCCCTCACAGCCATCGCGCTGGTAGCTGCTCCCTCCTCCCGCCCCCACGGACCCAGGCACCGTGGTGGTTCCTTCAGCTGGATATTGTCAGAGGGGGAGGCTTTTCCATCCTTGTTTGCTCCCCCCTAACATTGCCCTTCCTTTGGACAACCCCTTTCTTTAACTCTTTACCAAGTCCCACCCAAGGCTCCCTTTGTTCCTGTTGGGATTATGGTTGATACAGAGGCTATGGGGGCACAGTGTTGAGGCTGAAGGACAAGTAAAGACGCTAGAGGCCGTGTGGGGCGTCACCTCTACAGTTCTTTGCCGAGTTCTGGGCACACTAATGGGTACTCAGCCATACTGGCCAAGTCTATGAAGACCTCAAAATTCCCAGGGCTGACTTCTAAGAGGAGTCTTTGAAATTATGATTCAACCATCACAAGTGGAGTTAACCTTGTTCGGAGAGAGTGCTGTGGAGAGGGAGCAAGTTGGAGAGTGTGGAAGCTGCCAACAGGCCTGCCTGGGGGTGGCGGGTGGACGTGCATAGTCCAGGCACTGGTGGAATTCTATTTTCTAATGCACCAGTTTTACTCAGCATCCCTGGGAGCCGCAGAGCATTCCTCATTAGCATTTATGAGCTCATTATAAGCTTCTGAGAAAAACACCAACAACGGGTGCTAAGTTCCTCTAGAGTTGAATTTTTAATTTCTTTTTCTTTTTGGAAAACAAAAGTCATGCTTCAAATAAAGCCCTACTTTATAGAATTGAGACAAGCTGGGAAGTCCCCCAATTTTGCTAATTCAGGAATGAACAAAAAGTCACAGGGGGAGAAAACTCCAACCCACACCCATACCTTTCCTGGCACGACTCCAGTGCTGACTTCTCGTAGCAGACCCGCTATACGTGAACCCGGACTGGGCGGGAGTACCTGGCACTGGAAGGGCCAAAGACACAGAACCTGAGGTGTAGGTTCAAGACCCAGCTTTCATGCTCACTAACTTTAAGGCTTGTTTTTCAATCTCACTGAGCTCACTTTGCTTCCCTCATCTAGAAATTGGGAATGAGAAGCACATCCAACCCATTGTTTGGTGAGCCATTGTTTAATGGTGGCTGAACCAGAACAGGAAAGAGGAAAAATGGGGACCAGAGAAACGAAGGATGTCCTTGTTGAATAGAATCTTTCTTCATTATTTCCTTCACTAGATCTCTTTGTGGAAAGGATGCTGAGAATACTCTTGTATTTTTAATCTATTTAAATACATACCATATTTACCATCCGAGACTGGGTAGGCGCATCATCAGTTCAATCAGACTCGTTGTTGTCTTAGCTGTTCCCATGATGTTCCTCAATGTACTCCACTGTACCGACATACTGTTTGCTGCTGCTGCCACTGCTGCTGCCACTGCTGCTGCTCTGCACAGCCCTTATACGCGCAGTCTCTCCAGACCCAGGTGTGCCCACTCATACACGCCCACACCCTACTTCAGGTGCCACCATCAGGCATGTGTGTAGGACTGCAGGGGTCTATTATAGACGCTAATGGCAGGAGGGGAGAAAATCCTGATCATTCTTTCATTTACCCTACAGAATCATAGGGTGATTGCACTAGAAAATTTCGGTTATTTTACACAACTTTGCCATGAGTGTAAAAATGAATACCTAACATACAACCTCTCTCTCCTCGCCAGACCACTTTCCACGTAGAGAATGAAGACTGTCATTGGCATTTCAACCTATTTCCTTCCTAGGATTCTCCAGTTGCCTGAGTCTTCTCAATAAAATCAATTCAACACACCTGTGTTTACCAACTATGTAGCAAAAGCCTCCTGTGTTTCTCCCCTCAATTTCCAATAGCTCTTAAAAGTAGATGCTATTACCTTCTTTTGCAAGTCAAGAAGCTGAATATCATATAATGCAGAGTCATAGCCTCCAGTCCCCAAATGAGCAATACTAGGGTTTTCTCAATAAGTTACAGGAGTTTCCCCAACTAATGATAAAAAGCAGGTAGTTTTCCAATCTAATCTATTAAACTCAAAACTCATCCTTCCCCAAATGAAAAAAAAAATAGATGAGACAGACCACCTGGGTTTATATAAATAAAAGCTACATTCTTCAGGCTAAAAGTTGAACCATGCCATAAAGATAACTAACCTTTATTTTTGTTTTTCCAAGTATTTGTTCCAAGGATACTTTACATGGGATTACCTCAATTAATCTTAATCTAACTCTTTGAAGAAGGTGCTATCATTACCCCCATTTTAAAGATGAGGAAACTTAGGTACAGAATGATTAAGAAATTTATTCAATTCCTACACAGCACAGACAACATTTTTGTCCTGCTCTTTGAGCTGCAGCTATGTTCTTACCCACGCCATCATTTGCTATAGGGTGGAGCTCACTTCATAGGTATTCAACTAGTAGAATATACTTTGGTTAATTATTCCGTCAAGTCTGTGGTCTGTGACATAGTTACCCACCAACTCCTCCCCATCACAGCAATAATAGTTTTAGTCCCTATTAACAGCATCCTATTTAGGGCCATGCACCTGGCCCAGACAGCCTTCACCTTCATGACAATACTGTAAGAAATATCTCATTAGCTCTATTTTTTCAGATAAAAGATTTCATTCTTTGTTCAGTTATGGTAAGGAAATGGTGAAGCAGGAGATACAACCTAAGTTGATTTTCACTTATTTGTTTGTGTTTACTCTTTAGTTTCAAAGTGAATGGTTATTAAAAAATGTTTTGAGTACTAAAACAAGTTCAATTTAATTTACGGATAAATAACGGATAAATAATAACTGGTTCTTTCACATACTTAAGTTATGAGATACCCCAATATTAATTCAATCAATATTTTCCTTTCTGTGAACTGGCCTTTCCAAATATTCTCTGCTATCTTTATGTCTGTTTTAAACACCTAAGGCCCTGGCCCTGGTCCATTTGTCTTTCAGAATGCTGCCTCATCTTTGGGCAGGAATCAGAAGGCCTTTGGTGAGTGCCTTTGCATAATGCTGATATTGTGTCCTTTGTGGTCCCCAAAGAAAACCTGGCCTAGAGATCAGTGTCCTTTGCAGAGGTAAACCGCCCTTTCCCAAAATTATTGATGTAGAAACTTGTATAGACATTTCCCCCGCCCCTCTGTCTTGGCACAGGAAGGAACTAGGAGCACATTCTCTACAGATTCAGGCAGATGGGTATAAGGGAAAGGAGAAGGAGCCATAGAGCCCTTGGTGGGTTTTAGACTTTTAATGGTCTCTTGTAGAGAGGCAACCAGGTACAGGGCAGACAATGGGGCCAGGGGGGCTGGGAAGTTGGCAGGCCTCCCAGCCCCCGGTGAATCTTCACTCTTTCTGGGCTCTTTGGTGGCATCTCATGGTCTCTCTACTACACCTCGAATAGTCCTCTGCTCTACACTCTACTCTCTGCTGCTGCCTCTGCTCTCCTTCTGCTGCTTATTCTCTGCTTCTAAGCCCAGTTTCCGGGCTCAGGTGTGCCCACTCCCACATGCCTACACCCTGCTTCAGGTGCCCGCCATCAGGCATGCATGTAGGCCTGCAGGGGTCTATCATTGGTGGTAATGGCGGTAGGGCAGAAAAACCTGATGCTTCGTTCATTTACCTTACAATAAGGGTCCAAAAATATCTGAGTTCTTTGGAAGCCTGGCTCAGTATGGATGGCAAGACGTCAAGGTCCCTCATGGACTTGAGATAGATTGGGAAAGAGATGGGTGCACAATGATGAAGACAGAGACGATGACAACCTCCAGAAGGAGTGATAAGGAAACAGAAGTTTTATGTCTAACTACTTACTTGACTATGGGAATCCACTCTAATTTTTCCCCCAGCATGAGTAGGGTAGAATAAAAACTAATTACTTGCTAAAACAGAATTTGATCCCAGTTCAGATGTCTAATCTCGGTTTTTCCTTTTTTAAAAAAATTGAATTAACACTGATTTACAACTTTACATGATTCAGAGGTACAGGTTCACACCTCCTCAGATTCATGTCCTCACACCACGCCCACCACCATAGTCCATCTTACCCTCCTCCCAGCAGAGTTTCATCCCCTCCCCCTCTAGGAGCCTCCATTCCAGTCAGTCTCTAAGGTTTGTTATTGGTTTGGTTTTATCTGACCCTTTTTTTTCTTTATATATAGTCTCTATATATAGTCTACATATAAGTGAAAACATCTGGTATTTGTCTTCTTCTTGTCTTATTTTACATATTTTAATCCCCTCCAATTCTACACAGGTTGTCAAAAATAGCAACACTTCAACTTTTTAAAAAAGTTTTTTAGAAAATTTATTTATTTATTTATGCATACAAGAACTGGGGTGTAGGTCAGAGGTGTGGGGTGGTGAAAGGATTCACCTGAGACAGAGTGAGGGACAGAACAGGTGGATCTACTGAAGTACACTGCTGAGGGGAGCAGTGAGCAAGGCAGGAGAGGTCTGCTGTGCCATGTGGGAAGCTCCCTAGCTGAGGATCAAACTCTTGCTGCAGTGGCTGCAGACAGCTTCACAGTGCTGAGACTCAACCCGTTGTGCCACCAGGGAGGCCCCTATCTTCTTTTTTTTTTTAATAGATAGTCATATTCCATTGTGAATACATACCACACTTTTCTAACCCAGTCCTCTGTTCTTGGGCACTTAATTTGCTTCCTTAGCACAGCTATTGTAAACAGTGCTACAATGAACATAGGGGTGCATATGCCCCTTAGAAATAGTGTTTTTGCATTCTTTAGGTAACTACCTTGGAATGGAATTGCTGGACAATATGGTAGATCTAAATATTTTTAATATTTTGAGAAGCCTCCATATTGCTTTCCATAGGGACGGGATCAGTCTTTCATCAGAGTAAGAGGGTTTCTTCTTTCTCCACATCCTCACCAATACTTGTTTTTGCTTTTTGACATAGGCCATTCTTATAGGTGTGTCTAATTTATATTTTTATACAACACAATGCAGCCTCTTCATCATTTTCTACCCTATGTTTTCTAACCGTTACTCCTCCTTTCTAATATATCCTTACTTCCTGCTATTCTTGTTTCTTTTATTAATCTTTTATCCTCAAGAAGTAATTCAGAACCTATACACATACTAACATTGCCGTTGTCCATCTGTTAACTTCTAGAGATAATCCCAGGATGATAGATAGATGAGGTAGAAAGATCTAGATGGCATTGATTTCTTTCAAAGGAACATAATCCTGCAGTCACACTGTGGCCAGATTCCCACAGAACTAATACAGATTGTTTCTGGTCTTTGGAGAATGTTGTGGCATGGCCCTTAGCATTAGCTTATCCCTATTTCCTGAACCGGAACCAAGTGCTAGCTCCCAGTTGGATTGAAATTTGAGTTTTGAAATGTAAGTACCCCCTGTAGATTCTTGCTTGAAAGTTATGAGAGTTGGAATTTAATGTGAGAACGTACATCTCCAGGCGCACTGGAGAGACTTCAGAATTCCTGAAAGCACTATTCTTGGAACACTTACACGCGCTTTCTTTACTCCACCATGTCCTCCCCAATGCATGGGTTAGCATGCTTGGGCAGGAAGCTTTCTTGAACTTTGTCAGATACCCATGGAGTGTTCTTTGAATTTCTGACAATGTATAAATATGTGGCTGACCAGCCCAATCCCAATCAGATATTTGTTGTTTTGCAAGAAGCATGAGGAGAGTGTCAGAATTTTAAATATGTCCTCTGTATCCTTTTCGGACTCCCCCTTTCTGCCAGGAATCATCACAAAATTGAGTTTTAGTTCCTCTCTGGCTCAAAGCCCCATATGCAGTAATAGTCTGGGTTGTTACTGTCCTTAGAGTGTGGGGTCCCCATAATTCTTCCTCAATTTCCATTTGGTCTTTTTCTCCCCAGCACTTAGACAGATTTACCTGCAGAGACCTCTTCATTTCTTTCAGTTTTAAAATGCAGTGATTCTAAAATAATGAAAGATGACTCAAGTGAACATACCATCTTTTTAAATCTCTAGCTTAAAAATCTCATTCGCAGCCCTTGAAAGCCATGTTTTTATAGCAGTGCACCAAGTCTCCTCTAAAGCCATTCATGCCAGGGCTTTACTTTCATAGTCTATCTGTCTGTGGAGAAGTGTGAGAAATGCTGCCCCACCCCCGCCCTGCACTGTGCCGGTTCTAATCGAATTGCTGGCAGGGTCGCCCGCTCTCTTCTATGCAGCTTGGATTAACAACAGAGTGATTGCTTTTCAATGCTAATCTAAACAAATGCCATCAACTCTCATCCCAGGGAGTATTAAAAACAGAAGAGTCCCTTTGTAACCCTGATTGGCTTTGTGACTTCCTTGGGGTAAATGCTGGTCTCAAGTCTTGAGTCTCCCAGTCATTCAAAACGTGGGTGGGCTGTGTCCTACCACAACTAAGGTTGCGAGCTCAGAAGATTCACTCAACTTTCATCATAAAGCAATAATCAAATGCAGTTGTGTGATGCACAAAGGGCCCTCACAGCCGTCGTTGCATCTGATCCTCATAACGACCCTGTGAGCCCAGAGAAGCTAAGGGACTTGAAAGATATCACGTAACTGGGTTTGGAGTTCTCGGCGTATAACGCCAGCTTGCACACCACACAGCTGGTACTAGGTCAATACTAGAGTGAATGAAAGATAAGGAGGCAAATAAATCTTTTGCATAAAGTTATCTGCTAATGCTGGGGACAGGTCTTCTGGATTAGCTGTTGGTTTGGATGATCATGTGTTGAGCTTCTTTTTATTTTTCAGATACCTGAAAACGGAGAGCACTGTCTGCTTTAGAAGCAGAAGAATGTGATGAAGGGCAGGGGATGGGCAAGGGTCCAAAGCCACAGAGACTGCAGACCCCCCACCGCTCTTGTTGCTCTATGAGTCCTCCACTTATGATCAAAAACAATAGTTTATATTTACTAGGTGCTCACTATACGCCAGGAGGCATGTTAATGCCTTCTGTTATGCCTAGATAACAAGGCTCTGAAGCCTCAGGGTGTTTGCACTTGCTGTTCCTGCTGCTCAGAACACCCTGTTCCTTCTGAAGAGAACACCCATGTGACTCTGCATCTTTTCCAAAACTGTTTCAAGGTCACAGGTCACAGAAATCCCTTGCTGACCACACTTCTCTGCTTACGCTCTCTCCCTATTACCTGGTTTATTTCTCTTTCTAGCACTTACCATTAAAAAGTCTTTGTTGTTGCTAATGTTCAACTGTGTATTATCTTTCTCCCCCATCAGAATAAGAAGTACTTGACGGTGAGGATGTCTACCTCCTGCCACTGTACTGCCAGCACCTACCACCTAGAACACTGCCTGGCACAGAGTAGATCCGAGTAAATAATCATTTTTTATAGATGAGAAACCTGAGGATGCAAAGTAGTAAGTCATTTGCCTCAGAGGACAAAGCAAGTGAGAGGCATATAAACCTAAGCTGCCCAGCCTGGGGGCCTGGCCCCAGGCCCTGCTGAATATTCTCGCTTGGCCTCATTAAGGGAATCATAAAATACTTTGATTGTGGGGACCTTGTCTACCCCTGTCCAGTCTGGTCCCCCAGACCTGGCTCTTTTAGCTGTTCCCTTAATGGTGCCTTTGCTCCTACCCCTTCACTGGGGAGGAACTGCCTTAGGCCGAACCCCCTCTCTCACTCACCCATATCATCCCCCTTCCCAGCACACTGTTTACGCCTGTGAATCTGCCTGTGAATCTGCCTTGATGCGTATCACAGCCCCTTAGTCATTGTTTAGCCATTATACTTTGCTGGGGTAATTTTCCATTCCTCTGTTTATATTATATTTTTGCTTCTCTCCTCCTCCATTTTTAAGGGCAGAGAAAGACATGTTCAGTAATACAAGCAATAATATAGTTATAATTAAGATGGAAGCATTTTGCCAACAGGAGGATTTAGTTGTGATTTGTTGAATTCCATCCTGAGTGTATTATTTAAGAAAAAATTTATGGCTCTTTTATGAGCCTTTCTGAACAGAATAGTCTGATGCTTCTGTTTCTAGAGGCTTTGTGCCAGCCTTGGGGGGTGGTGGTGTGAGGAGGGGGCACATGCTTAGTAAGATCTGGTTGCTGGAAAAGTTTAAAAGGAGTCTTCGGGGACATGGGAAAGATCCCCACCCCCCTCCTTTCTAATACTGACGCCTCTTCTGTCACTGCTGCTAGTAAGCACAGGACCTAGTGCCCTGTGCCTACACTTGTGAGCACACTTGCACTTCAGCTTCAGTTTCATTGTTCCAGAACGTGGGTCTGGAGTAACTTTCCCTTGCTCTGCCTGGAACTCACTGCATGCCCATGTCCCTGAATTGACACACACACTAGTCAGGGTGGCAGCCCTAGGGATTATGGGAAGAGGGGCTGAGGACCAGAGCTCAGCAGAGCTGAATTTAAGTGTGAACATGAGCTTGGCAACTTTCCTTGCTGTCCCAACATCCAGTGCCTCTAGAATTTACATCTTGCCTGCTCAGTGGTTGGGTGGGGAATGGGCAAGGGGCAAAGGGGAGGAATTTTCATGGTTCCTGACCCTGTCTGTCTTTGTTGCTTGCGTTGCTCAGCTTTGCTGGGTGCCTCATGGGGATGACTATTTTCAAGTAGCATTTTCCAGGCTCCCGAAAGGCGGGCTTCAGCTCAGGTCAGCTAGCAGGGCGCGCTGGGTGCAGAGAAGAGGGGAGAGGAGGAAGGAGGCACCACGGCACTTGTTTACTGTCCTGGTCGTGGGTGGCTCCAGCAGTGGCCTCCGGTCTTCCTGGGCTCCGAATCCCTTTTGACACGTCTGCTGTGGCTCCAGTCTCCATCTGGCGCCCTTGGTCCCTGGTCTTGGTAACTTGGTCTCCTCCTTTACCCCTGCAGCTGCCTCCTGCTGTGACAACCCTCTGATTTGCCTCCTAGTCTCCTATCTGGCTTCTCAGCTCTTTGATCACCTGGATGACAAATTCCCTGGCTAAAATTCTCTGTTTTAGAAACTCGAGTGTGGATTTCATTGTTTTTGTTTGACCACTGACCAACACAGAGAGATTCGTCTTTAGAAATAACACTGGTTGAATATTTTCTCTGGGTCAGTTTTCATTTCTCCTTAATCATTAGAAAATATGACATCATAAACACTCGCTCATCGGCCCAAGGTTACATAGTTATGTGTATATGTTTTTTCCCCCCCCTCACACCACAGTTGGGGAAAGCAAAATAACAAAAGACCTTTTGAAAATAATGAGCTCTTAAGAATAAATAAATTAAAGAAGAAAAGAGAAAAAGATATAAAGATTGGGCCTCCCTGGTGGTGAAATGGGTTAAGTCTCAGCACTATGAAGCTATCGGCAACCACTGCAGCACAAGTTCAATCCCCGGCCATGGAGCTTCCCACACGGTGCAGCAAACCTTTCCTGCCTTGCCCCTGCTCCCCTCGGCAGTGTACTTCAGTGGATCTGCCTGTTCTGCTCCCCACTCTGTCTCTGGTGAATCCTCTCACCACCCCACATCTCTGGCCTACGTCCCAGTTCTTGTATGCATAAATAAATAAATCTTTTAAAAAAAGATAAATCTTAAAAAGATCGTTAGCTTTCTGGTTTTCTCCTCTTTCTTTGAACCCAGAATCAAACTTTCTTCTACCTCCAGCTTTTGGTTTGTAAGGAGACAGAGGGAGGAGCAGGGAGGGGGAGGAGAGGAAACTCAATCCAGCCGGCAGCAAACTGAGTGAACAAACATCATGTGTGAACACTGCAGGGTGAGCTGGGATCATTCAGCTGAGGAGACACAAAAACTCCTTCACAGACTTGAACTTTGGGATCTAACTTCATGAGAGCTGGAAATCAAGGGCAAGAAAGAAGGAAAGAAGACAGAACAGGGCAAGGGGAGAGGAGTGGGAGGTGGGGCACATTTTCCTTGCAACAGGAAGTTATGTCTGTTAAGAAAGCTGTGCAGCTTTCGGGCTGGACGCCTTTGTGCTCAGGTGTGAGGCTGGCTTGGGCGTGCGACTAGCTTGCGTGTGTGCTTTCAAGAATGTGTCGGCTGCTCAGCAAATTCAGAATGGAAACATTTTAAGTAAGCAGAAGAGAAAACGGTATTTTAAGAAGTTGATTTAGTTAGAGTACAGACTCAAGAGTGAAAAAAAGGAGATTGTATGTTCTGGGTTTAAAAAAATGCGTGTGTGTCACACACAGTAATTTAGACCAGCTGGGGTGATCTCACAGGGACCCCGTGGGCCAGGGCTGCCGCTCGTCCGTGGAGAGCACATCTCCCCTGGAAATGTGTACTCAGGTGCAGTTGAAGGGTCTGAGGTCATGGCTGAAGCCCCGTCCAAGATCCTCCCAAGGCTTCAGCCTCTGCTTCCTCTAGAAGTCGTTGGTCGAAAGCCATCCTTCAGAGACCAGGCCAGACCACGAGCGAGTCCAACGCGCATGAGGACAGTGTGAATTATCCTTGGAGACCAGTGAGCCCTCTGACTCCAGATTTTGTCTTTCTTCTGGGAGAAATTAGTTGTCTCTTTTTCCTCTGCCCTCCTCTATGATTTCTCAGAGTTTGGGAGACCAACTTCTCTAGGATATGTTATAAGAAAACACCTCAAAGAAGCAGACATGAGACAAGCCATACCTTGACTCTCTCCTCCACTTCTTTCTGCTCTTTCAAAGCTCTGGTGGTCCCTAGCTTTATCCTAACTTAATATGTGGTGCTTCCTGAAAGGGCAAAGGAGACCCACTTACGTTGGACTGAAGGACAGGAAGGGAGAAGACAAGGAGGGAAATCTTTTAAGGGGAGTTTATTTTAGTCTTATACCTAGAAAGGACTGGAAAGCTCTGGGTCACCACATTTGCTCAAGCAGCTTCATCTTGAGTTTACCAGGGGATGCTGGGCTCGATTTCTTCTGTTCACTGTCGTATCCCTACAGTACAGCGGAGGCCTATGCCTGGGACATGGAGAGGAGATCAAGGGTCACTTCAAGATTCCGATAATACAGTGAGCATGTGTAGAAAAGTGCTTGTTATTTGCAAAAGGTTCACAAAGCCTGAAAAGAATTGTGTTGTCAGGCCTCCCTGGTGGCACAGCGGTTAAGTGCTGCGCTGTGGAGCTGTAGGCAGCCGCAACGCGAGTTCGACGCATGGCTGGGGAGCTTCCCACATGGCACAGCAGACCTCTCCTGCCTCACCCGCTGCTCCCCTCAGCAGTGTATTTCTGTCGATCTGCCTGTGCTGCTCCCCACTCTGTCTCTGGTGAACCCTCTCGCCGCCCCATGCCTCTGGCCTGTACCCCAGCTCGTATGCATAAATAAATAAACCTTTAAAAAAAAAAGCAAAAAAACCATTAAGGAAATTTGAATTAAAAAAAAAAAAAAGAATTGTGTTGTCTCTGCCCAGAGAATGGTGGGAAAGTAAGGGGACACATGCTGAACTGCCGCCATGGATAGACTTCTGGGCTTTTGCAGGAGTTGTAGAATCAGAAACAGAGAATCCAGGCTATGGTTTCCAGGAGTCATAATGGCCATTGAAACCACTGTGGAATTTTGGCATGTAAAACAAGTGAGAGAAAGGGGTTAAAGCCTTGTCTGCAGATGGGAGAGCCAGCCAGCATAGGTGAGTGAAGAGGTCTAGGTGGGGACTGTGGCAAAATAAATACAGTGATCAGTGGTTCCAGTGTAGAAGTAGAGACCCAGCGTGGTCAGACTTTCTGATATGTCAAGACAAGCCAGAAAGTTGGCATTTATCTGAAATATTCTGATTTTACATTTACCAACATTTTACATGTTGGTATTTAAGTCAAAATTGACAAAACATGCCTGTAGACAGGTCCTTTCTGTCTGCCCATTTTTGGGCTTCTATCCTAATGGAATTCAGACTTCTCCATAGCAGTCCAGCCTGCATCGCATTTCTTTTCTGCCTTTCTTTGACATTTTTTAAAAATGGAATTTAAGAGAGATTTTCATGAGTTTTGAGGATGGGGAAAGTAGCTAATGGTGACTTTAAGATTCCTTTTTATTTCTTGTGGCTTATAGTTATTCCCCCAAGTCCCTGAGGGCCCTAACTTCTGGATCCTCCATAGCAGGTATCACAGTCTTTGGGCACAGAGAGGGCGCACACTTAGTTGATGAAATAAATGTGACTTTTCTCTAAATCTAGTTAAATGAGGAACTGGAGGATTTAGTGGATGGAAATTACATAAATTCTCTGCGACCAATTTTTTGTGTCTTCTTTGTCTCCGGTTCTCTGAAGTTTGTATTAGATATCTGCTATTATACAACAAATTACCCCAGAAAACTAAACTGCAACCAACATTTATGATCTCAAACTTCCTGTGGGTCAGGAGTCCAGGTGCTCTTAGTTAGATGACTTTTCTCACAAGACTACAAACAAGGTGATCTCATCTGAAGGACTGACTCCAAACTCACTCACGTGGTTGTTGGCAGAATTCAGTTTCTCACAGACTGTTGAACTGGGGCTTCAGTTCTTCACTGGCTATTGATTAGGGGTCTTAGATTGGCTCCTTCGGTTCTTTGCCATCTGGGCCTTCCCAAGAGTGGCTCCCAACTTGGGAGCTACTTTGCATTAGAGCAAGCAAGGGAGAAAGCAAAGAGTGCCAGATAGAGGCCACAGTCTTTTTGTCACGTAAGCACAGAAATGATAGCCCAGTTCTTTTTCATATTCTGTTCATTGAAAGAGACTCGCTAGTTCCAAATCACATTCAAGTGGAGAGAATCCAAAGGGCCATAGAACTGTCTTGGCAATAGATCTATAGAGGCTGACGTCTTGGGCATTTCCTCCTGAATATGTCTTATCCTTCCTTTCTGACTTCAAAGAAGAACTATGAGGTCCTGGAAGTTCTCATCTACTTCTTCCCAAGAAATTTCGGAAATTTCCAACATTTCCTCCCTTTTTATTCAATTCACGTCAAAGTATATTTTAAAAAAATCAGAGATGCAAATGAATTTTAGAATCGAAATTGTGGTAGGTTGGTGGGAAATGTGGGAAGGGTCCTGGCGAGGAGGTTGGGAGGATTCTGAGTCAGCTGAGCTAGAAAGCTTTGCTGTCCGGTGTTATGATCAGATGCAGTTGGCCCTCTCGTGGCTGAGCGCCTGAGAGATGGAAGGCATGATGCTGTTAGAGTGGGTTTGCTGGTATCTCTCAGGACGTAGTCATTCAGATGGGAAACATGAAGTAAAGCTGGGATCAGAACCCCAAACAGATTTTTCACGGGGGCAATTCAATAGATGTAAATAGGGAGTGAGGTCAAGAATCAGCATCGGAAAATGTGAATTTATGAATCTGAAGTTATTCTAAAAGGTAAGAGGGTAGGAACACCTTCTGCTAGGTAGACACCAATCCCAAGCTCCAGAATCTTTTCAAGCAGGAAAGACGCCTTGATGACTAGAAGTCAAGGACCAGTCGTCAGTGAGAGCAGGCAGAAAGCCGGCTCCGGGGGTGACCTGGAAGGGACTGAACTAGGGGTCAGCAGCTGGGCATCCCAGCTGCGAAGGAGACTGGGCTCCAAGGAAGGGTCCCTGGGGAGATTGGGAAACAAGCTGGATCCCAATCACTGAAGATGCATACCCCGAACAGAGAAGCAACTTAGTAGAAAACAAGGGCTGAAGACAGAGATTTGGCCAGGAAAAGCCAAGAACCTGGTTATTGGGGAATGAGAGAACTGCTGTCAAGCTGGACCAGTAGCAAGACGGGGAGAACAGACAAAATGTAGACCGCTGCCAGAAACCAAGATTGGCCTCAGAGTTTGGCCTGGGACCGAGACTACCGGTTGAGATCAGGCTGTGTCTCTTGCCACGGGCATAGTAATGCAGGGACCCAAAGCCAGGACAGACATTAAACCCTGGCGACCCTGTGACCAATTGCACTCAATACCCTCTGACACCGCATGGGAAAATCAGGCAAGTGCTGTTCCGAGAGGCAATTAGGTTTCATGATTTCTTTCCCAACAGGACATCAGCATGAAATTGGAGGTTTGGCTTCCAAGCTCCCCGCCGCCTCTGTTCCCTTTTCCTCTTGTGAGGGCTAGGGTGAGAAAAAGGACACTATAGGAATGTTCTGCTCCCAGACCACCAAGGGAACGTGAAGGTGCAAGGGGGGGTCGGTGGGGCTGTGGGCGCGATGCGTGTAACTTTCTTTACCTTTCCACTAGCTGCTCTCCCAGTCCAGGGCTACTCGTTCCACTTTCTGCCAAGACACATTCTCCGCAGGACTCTCTACTCTCAGCTTTCCCAGGAATCTTCCCAAATCTCTTCTCCTCATCTACCCCTCACCACCTCCATACCACCCACAGTAACTCGACGCCCCAAAATCCCGCTTTTATTCATAATATTTCTAATTACGTAAGCTAATTTGTTTCCTTTCAAGTTTTCCCAACTTGCCAGTGTTTTCCTACCCTGACCCCACTACCATGGAATGAAATACATCCCCTGGGTAGAGTCAAGGTTTTTCCTTCGTAAGTCAACCCCCCAGTGTCTAAACTGGGCTCAGCCTTCAGTGACTTCTCCAATAATACAGCTTAATGGATTCCCTGGTTGAAGGGGAAAAAAATCAAAGTGCCCTTCTGGGTCTCTTTGGTCTACTTGATTTGCCTTAAATTTTCTGGGCACAAAAGTTTCTGTAAATTTGCAAACTTTGCTGTCCCTCCCAATCCCTACACTATTTGTATATTGCAGCAAACACATTAGGAGCGGCTTTAGGGTTGGGGTCAGAACACAGTCTTTTTCTGGACTGCTCATAGAAACTAGCCCAGTAGGGGTACCCCTTAATTGCAAAAGAAGACCTTGCTGAATGAAATGGAATTTTCCTGAAGTGAATGCCTGTGCCTATCTTTAGAACTGGACTTTCATGATAAAACAATCAGGAGATTTGGCTGAATTTTCCATTATTTAACTCATTATGTTGGGTCATGTAGAAACAACTTTTAAAAACATAATGACCTTTAAAAAATCCATCTCTGAAGTTAGGGGTAGCCATTGGTCTGTGGACAAACCACTGCTTGCGCTGTGCACTCTCTGTTGTTCTTCCCCAGGCCAGCGGACAGTCTGACTTTGGTTATCTACAAAGTTGAGTTATGAAACCAGCCCTTTTGTACTTTACCTCTTGCAAATTGACTGACTTTTCCAATAATGAGTTGAAATGACTGAGGAATTCCAAAGCAACCAGGGGAATTTTCCCACACAGGCCTGGGGATGCGTGAAGAACACCACCATGCCAGTTCTCAAAATCTTTCCTGCCATCCACTAAGGGTCTGCGGGTTGACCTGACCATGCGGACAGTGGCATGGGGTGGTCTTGCTATTGCTGAATGCACTTGGCTCCAGCAAGAAGCTCACATGCCAACTTCGTAGACTGAATGGATTACATGCGTTGGGGAAGAGGGACTGCTGAGAGTCACCAGAAATGCCACCCTGGCCTCCATCCCACCCAAGGGCCTTACACTTGCATCTGAACAAGACATTAAGTCCTGCTGTTTGAATTGGCTTTGCCCTGCTCCATGATTTCAGTTCCCTGTCTCCATTCTCCAATGTGTGGTCTTATTTCAGTTCTCTGAGCACTATTGTTTTTTTCTGACTTTAAGAGTCATCCAAAAAACCTCCGTAATAGGGCCTTTGTATCATTATTGACTTTTCTAATTATATATGTCTTTCCCCTTCCCAATGCTTGAAGACTTCAAATTGCAGTTGAAGTAACTGCACAAGGAAAAGTGAGAGAAACAACAACAAACAGCTTCACTCCTCTGGGTGGAAACATGCAACTGTACCAAGAGGGATAAGGAAAAAAGGGCTCATATTTGGAGAATGAAGTTGGAATAAGAGAGTGAGAGCAGATGGACTACTCTGGCATCTGATGCAGGAGAGATGAGAGTGTAGTGTGTTAGTTGGAAAAGAAAGGCCACGAAGCTAACACCAGGAAAAGTCTTGAATATGAAGTCCCAAGGTCCTGAACTGACTGGGGCCCTCTTTTTGGATGTTTGCATCCTTGAGGTGTTGTTCCCTGAACTTGCCCTTCCCTGACATTCTAGAGTGTCTTTAGGTAACTGACTTGGTTGATGAATATAGGTTTTATCCCTTCTTAATGTGAGCTACAACTTTAGGATTGATATATTTTTCCAGTTACAATGGAATTAGGTGAGATGATGCAGAGAGAGTCCAAGTGGGTGATTCAGCGGATGCTTCACCCATAATAATGGGGGAGACCCCAAGACCTATGGGGCAATTGGCCATATTCAGAACTCCAGAACTTGCCATCATACAAATGTTCTGTGATATTCCATAATGGACATCCATTGTTCTTGTCTCCCAGCAATAATATCCCTACTTTCATTGGAAGATTGCCTTGCTTTCTTTTGAGAAATTATCCCACTTCTATTTTCAAGGCATGGAGAGTCCAGGCCAGGTCACGTGTTTCCTATCTAGCCAATCAGGACATTGCATGCTATGGGCTATACTAATTGGCTCAGGGGTAGGTAAAGCACATACATTTGTCCATTGTAAATTTAGCCTTGGAACATTGATGAGGAAAAAAGATCCCTAGTGATAACATTTGAGCAATTAGGTCAACCTTTTCAGTGGATGTCCTTATTTATTTAAGTCTGTTTGAGTTTCTGTCTCCTGTAACTGAAAGTGACATGTTTTCATAGTAATCGCCAGCCATTAATACAGTATTCCCTCTTGCAGGCTGCTTTTCCTTCTCTCTCTATATAAAGATGAACAGACAATAAGTACGCCATACCTATAAGATGCATAAAAGGACAAATGAACAAGAAGTAGAAGACCTGGAGGCAAATGGATGAACTATAATTTTCTTGGTTCCACTGGCTTTATTCTGGCAGTGGCCTAGGAAGTAGAATCCAGGTCTTTCTAAACCCCAATTTAATTGTGGCTCCAGAGGGAGGTTTCCAGATCTGAAATAATCTCTAGTGGGTTTAAGGGAGGGTGGGTGGTCTCTGTGGGAAATTTTTTGAGTATCGTTTTCAGAATGTACTGCCAAACAGGCAATTGGATTAGGGAGGCCAAAGGTTTTCTCTGAATGCTACTGAAGACACTGGATGGAAGCAACTCACACCAAAACATTTTTTACTACCATCTTTCAAAGGCTAATTTGGCACCACAACCGTTGATGCCCAGGCTGAGGAAAGGGTGACCTTGGCTATGAGTTTTGGATATGCAGCACATTTCAATATGACAGAGTTGTTCAAATGAACCTGTGGAATACACCTTTTCTAGGGGATATTACCTTGAATTCTGAGTAAGAACAGTGAAGGAAGTACCCAACTTACGGACTGGCTATTTCAGAGGACATGCCTCTGTCTGGATGGTTCCACAAGATAACGAGTTCCAAGATACTCTAATGCTGAATATTGAAAATGGTTATTGGTGTTCTGAGATAATGCATTATTTCACAATGCAGTCATTGTGAATAGCCTAATCAAAAGCATTTTTCCCCTTCTATGTCACACAAATATTAGCTTTTTTCATTTCTTACTTCACTTAAAAAACCTTATATTCAAGTAATTACATTATCTGAGAAGCTTATTGCTCTCATTAGATGTCAGCAACTTGAAACAGAGCTCACAAATTGACCATTATTTACACTCAACATTATTTACAGTATGCCCCATCAGGAACTGGTGCTCAGCCAGTGTCTGCTCAATGAATACCCAGTGAATCAGTGTCTATTCTTTGAACCCCACCATTTATATCCATCCTCCTTCCCACCCCCCATGAAAACATGGTTCCTGGGTTCCAGTTTGTGGTTTGAAAATGACTAGCTTCTCTTTAATCTAACCAGTTGATCAAAAACATTTATTCAATAAATAATTACTGGATATTTTCCTAAGAGTCAGGTACTGTTCTAAGATCTGGGGAGACAAAAACAGGCAAAAGAGATATGGTCCGTGGCTTCAGAGAGGTTTTGGTTTCAAATCATAGAATAGTGGACAACAGTCATGGTCAGGTCAGTTTTTTTCTCTTCCATCAAACTGGACTGCAGAGTAAAGGAATGGGTTCAAGGCCTTATAGTGAGTGAAGGGAAGTCTCCTGATATTCTCAGTGAGTCTTGTCCTAGAATGTCATTGTTCACTCTCAATGAAGCTTCTTCTGCCTTGAAACTTTCTCCAACGTTCCTCAGTAGCCCCTTTAGGCCTTAACCAAGCTACCTTTTTTTTCTTGTTTACTTATTTTCTCTTGTATTTGGAAATATTTGTTACTACATTGTCTCAATAGAAAACTTTCCTAATTAGAATTCTATATCCTGGGTGAACATGGGATATTTCCCTAAGGGAAACTCTCTCAGGCAGGCCTGAGCTGACCATCCAGGCAGCCTCAGAGTCTTCTAGAATCATGAACACCATCATTGCTAAATGACCCCATTCACATTTTATTGAGCCTCTCTCCTTATTTTTACTGCAAATGTTGGCCTCATATACCAGGTATATTTCCTAAGCCTACTCAACAACCCTATTGCATTGGAGAGTGTTCCCTCCAAATTCATGTCTATACAGAACCTGTGAATGTGACTTTACTTGAAATAGGGCCAAGTAAGTAAAGGGAGGGAAGGAGGGAGGAAGGGAGGAATTGAGAGAGAGAAAGAGAGAGAGAGAGAGAGAGAGAGAGAGAGAGAGAGAGAGAGAGAGAGAGAGAGAGAGAGAGAGAGAGAGAGAAAGAGAGATTATTAGGAACTGGCTCATGTAGGCTCAGAAGCACCAAGATCTGCAGTAGGTAGGCAACCTGGAGACCCAGAAGAGTCTTACAAGGTCTGTTCCAAGTCTGAAGGTTTGAGAAAGAACTAGGAGAGTTGATTATTTGAATTCCAGTCTGAAAACTGGCAGTCTCAAGACTCCCAAATAGCCAATGTTTCAGTAGAAGCCTAAAGTCTGGAAAAGACCAATGTCCCAGCTCAAGCTGGCACACAGGAGGACTTCCTCTTACTCAGCCTTTCTGTGCTATTCAGGTCTTCAGTTTGTGGGATGAGGCCCAACTACATTAGCAAGGATTATCTGACTTACTTGGTCTACCAATCCAAATATTAATATCATCAGGAAACATCCTCATAGACACACCCAGAATAATGTTTGGCCAGATATTCTGGCACCCACCAAATTGACACATATATTTAGCCATCACAGCAACACTAACTGATTCTGGGTGACCATCTTCAAGAACATATGATTATCCCAATCAGGTACATGTTGGCAGCAAGAATCAAAAACATAGCTTTGTCACTGGAACAATGACAAAGGTGCATACAGGTAGTTTATTTGTGTGTGTGATCCTAGGGAGCAAGAAAATAGGATAAGAAGAATGGCACCTGAGAGGATGGAAAGAAATTCAAGGATGCCTTAAAGAGTCGGCCACCATGACAGGAGACTGGAGCTTGGTGCTGCTGGGAAATTTGGAAGAATCTTGTGCAACATGTTTCAAAAGCATCTCTCTAGGGAAAAAAAATGGTAAAGAATTTTGTCTATCACATCCTAGTCCTCTTTAGTCATATGTGGCCCCTCATGCATTAATTTTCCCACACTTGTAGTATGCATATTCTCCAGGATGTTGAAGTTTTTGCCATTGTCCCATTCCACAGATTCAGGATAGGATGTAAGAGGTCTGAAGCAAAAGCAATTGCGTCTCTGCAAAGGCATGCAAAACTTTTATGTTGTCTCTTGGTATAACAAGGGCTGGAGAAAGAGGTAAATCCTAGTTGAGGACTTGGAATAGTTCGTTAGAAGTAGCCAATACACTGAGGCACTGTGATAGATATGTGTCATTTGGTGAGCTCTTCTTTCTATTATTTGTAAGACTACCATCTTATAAAGCAAAGCTCATCTTTTCTTATAAAAATTGAAAAACTAACGCCCAAGGAGTTAGATAGACTTGGGAAAACAAGTAAGAACATCTGGGCTTCTCTCATCTGGGCTTCTCCTCATCTCTTACCTATCAGATTTGGGACCTACTCCAGACCTAGATGGGAAGCTAGACATGGTGAAAAAGAAATGCCAAGATACCATTCTGGTGTCAAAAATACAACCAGGTCTCAGGTAGAACAGGGATGAAAATCACTTCTCTCCCCTGGTGGTCTCATTTAGTTCATCTACTATTATCTCCTGACAGGCTTCCTCTGCTAAGTTATCTCATAGGAGGTCCTCTGCCCACATCTGACTATCCTGATTAGGTCTAAAGCACAGTCCTACTGCCCTTCTATAGCTCTTAGGACTAATTCTTGATACAAAGATTCTGATTGGTTTGTATGTTACTTTGAGTCAGGCCACATGCCTCTCTCCATGGCTAATTTGCCCTTGGATGAACAGTCCTTTCTGGCCTGATCATTTATATTTGGTGATGGGGTTCAGAAGACACAAGGCATAGGCATTTAGAGAATGCAGCCTAAGAGGAGAGATTCTCCAGAACAGAGGGCAGAGAGACAAAATGGAATAGTTCAGAAAAGTGTTTGTGACCAGATGCTGTAGTCTGGATAAGGAATGGAGAGACCTGCATTCAAGGCCTGTTTTTGTCACATAGCCTCTGTGATCCCTGGAAAATCAGATAACTACAAATTCTCAAATTCTTCACATAATAAAACTAAGGGACATGGGTCAGCAGATCTATAAAACCCTTTTTCAACTCTAGCACTTGTAGGACTCACCCAAATTGAACTCATTTCCACAGTGGAGGCAGAGTTGCACTGTCACCATTTTGGCCTTTTTTTAGGGAAGAGGTGTTATCAGAAGTCTGGATTGGTGCCGGATGCATCATCTTTCCTGAGGAAAGCTCCCAAGTAAAATCCACCAGGAGTTCTTCATCCACTTCTCTGCAACTCAGGAGGAGTCACACTTGCCTCGTTTCTTCCTCTTCCTTCTCTTTCTCCCCCTGTCTGCTTATCTGCATTAAAAGATAATTCTACTATCTGCAGGAAGACTTCAGTATATTCCACCTAAATCTAGGTGTCTTCAGTTTTTAAACTCAACCTAAAAAAAGAAATGTATTTTTCTGTTCTTTTCAGCGTTTTTCTCATTTTGGTCACCAGAGTAAGTAAGTTCCTGGAAGGGAGGCCTCTCAGAAGAAGTAGGGGCCATGACATTCATGGAAAAACTGCCACTGGTTCTTTCCATGTGAGTGGCTTTGATGTCTGTAGTTTAAGATGGCTCTTTTTTACTTGCTTCTTCTCTCTGAAAATCATATTAGTCATATGGAAGAGATTATCATTATCTCCAAATTGTCAGTTTAAATATCCCTCAATTATTTCAACTTGGAAAAGGCCCTTCTCCCATTCTTCTCTTGCTGAGGAAAGTCTTAATGAACTTTCAAGACTCAAGAAAACACTTTATATGAGAAAGTTTCTCTGTATGAAACAGGTATAGAAGCTACCTTGCTCCACTGTCTGCCCCAGTGAGAATACCATTCAACTCATAAAAGTGGGAGTCAACTCTTCTCCTGAGAGAAGATTTACCCTTCATCACTGAATCTAGTGTCTAAGTCATACAACCCCCTCAGCAGGAGAGCATAACCTTGCTTGCTATTGGTTCAGGTCAGCTCTTCTTTTGACTGCTTCTAAGGTGAAGGAACCATTTATTATGTTCTTTACAAGAATGGTCAAGTTGGAATCATGATGATCACGGTGTACCCTGGTTTCTAAGTCCCGGTGTACACTCACACATGTGGGAATGGGTCAACTTATTCCTCAGTTTACCCATCCTAACATTATTCTACAAGTTTCTTAGATATTTCATGACAAGGAAATGAGTGAGCAAAAAATTCCTCTTCTAGAAAACCCAAACGTTTACGGAGAGAATTTAGTCTGTTGCAGCTGTTATGTACTACTGGTGGACCCACCCCCAAGATCAGCTGGCCATGCAACAGTCTATGTGGACAAAGGTCACTTCCTTTAAGGCTTGCCTGCTTACTGGACTCCTGACTCTAGGGACTTTCTGGGAAAAGATGGTCACAAGTCACAGAGGTTTCTGTGAACGGTACCAACCACAGAAGGGCTCAGGTTGTTCCTAAATTTTCCACCCTCGGTTCTAAAATAAGAGGAAAACCTGCCAGGACTAGTTGTGAAGGGCTGGCTGACTGAGCACAGGGGCAGGGACAGGCGGCGAGGTGATAGAGAGCTGACAATATTTTCTGTTCCATCCTGCAGATCTGGCTGAATAGACAATGTTGTCTCTGGCAAAGCAAAGTATTAGGTTTGGGGTGATCTAGAAGATCTGGTCCATTTTATCATTTTAGCATAGGCCTCTGAGACTCAGAGAAGGGGAAGTGACTTTCCCTAAACTTGAACTTGTGGCTGATCCTGCTTTACAGTTTAGGTACAGCTCAAATATGAAATGCTTTTAGACAGCACTGCTCTCTGTATCTTGATGTTTGCTTCCAAAGAAGGGAGGCGGGGATCAGAGAAGCAAAGCAGCTCCAGGGAGACTCTTTCCAGCTGTTGAATTTTAGTTGATAATCACTAATCTGAAACTTCCCCCAAATACACAGTTTAGAAGCTTGCATCTAAACACAATGCTAAGACCCGGTCTGGACGTCAATTCCTTGACTCTGTCTACTGTCCTCCCTGCCTCCATCTTGGTCATTATTTCCCAGGTGTTGGTCTTTTCCAGTGTGGAGAAAAATGAATCTCTGTGGTAAGAGTTTTGGAGTTGTGTGGATGGGGCTCTAGGCCAGTTTTGCCTATTTCCTAATTCTGCTAAGCGCAGAACAAACTTTTCACTCTAATTTCTACCCCCGCCATTCCTCCCTTCCTTATCATTGTTAGAGTCTATGGAACTGACAAGATGGCATCTCATCTCTTTTTGTTTTGTCCCTTGTAACATGTACTCGACCCCCAAGGAAATCCTAATGTGGCTTTCCTTTTTCCAAACCATGGTAAAGAATAGTAAAGGAGAGAAGAACAAGCGTAAGAGGGAACTTTTAATGAAAACAGGCTAGAACTGGAAGTAACCTTAGATAATGTCTGGTCCAACTCTGCATTCTGTTGGTGAGAAAACTAAGACCCTGATGCCATCCAAATTCTCATATAATTGGAATTTAATAGATCATTTTTACCATGAAATGACATAGTCTACATAAAAGAAGCTATTTGTTTCTATTACAAACTGGGGAGAGGTACTATTTTGATAAATTCTAAAACATCTCTCTCATTTTCTCTGAAATCACATTTTATAATCATTCTTTATAGTTATGTTACCATGAAAACCATAGGTCAATGGATGATACAAAAAAAAAACCCCGAAAAGTCATAATAACCAATGTTCTTTAGTTTGAAAGCATAATGCATTGTGTGTGTGTAAGCCCCTTGTGGGCTCACCAGAGAGCTGCATGTGACTCTCTGCTCCCAGCAAATGAGTTTCTGAACTAAGACCATCTGTTTGCCATGTCAAAGTCATGCTGATAGGAAGGTACAAGACCACAGGCTGGCATTGCTCTCACAAAGAAAGTGCTGGCCACACCAGCTTGGTTTGGTTAGGATTTCCCCAGCATCTGGCATCTATGCTCTGGGTCACACAGTCATCTGTATTTAACACTTAATTTAGTCTCGTGTCTGAGATGAATAACACCTGATTTGAAGCAGGAAGTCAATTTATTATTTTACCTGAAGAAATGTAACTTCAAACAAGCCAATATTTCTGTCTTGGCATAAGCAGGAACTATTTAGTAATAGTTTATGATGTGGCCAGCTAGTTTTCTAGGCATTATGAGCGATGCAAAGACATATGGGGCATGGTGTCTTGCAAAGTGCTAGACACTCAGCATAGCAGATCAAGAGATTAAAAGCATAAGAGTGAAACAGCAGTTAGGGTGGCATAATCATTTGAAGAACTTCACAAAAGAATATCACAAGGAAATAGAAAATCAGGGAGACACTGCAGGGAGCTTTAGGGAGCTAGATGATTCACTGGAGAAGGGAGAATTTGCTTAGGTCTTTGAGAATAATAGACCATTGATGACCCTAGTAGGGCTATGGGGAAGTAGGGGTAAGAAGGGTAAAATGTGGAGGGTAGGTAATTACTATGTCATGTAAGACTGGACTGGGTGAAAACAATGGCCTGATTCTTGCTAAGGACATTGACAGTTTCATCTTCCATCCCTATAGATCTGGGGCCTTATCTGGGCTGAGAAGAGACCATCCCCTACAGGTCCAATCACCAACCACTGGGAAGTTAAAATAAAAAGCCTTTTCTAAGCAGCCAAAGCTCTGATAAAAAGCAGAGTCAGCATTCTGGTCTCCTATCTTTCTAAACTGTTCTATCACTTCCCAGCAATTTGGTAACCTTACCCAAAACTTGGAGGCCTGTGCCTGTAGCCTTGCCTGCATAGAGAATTATGGAAGGGCTCTCCTTGGGGCGCAGGGCTGGTCCATCAGAGGCTCTGGGTGCTTCTCAATATACTATTACCTGAAAAGGAGGGGAAGGATGGGGAAGGGGCTCTGACACTGAGTGTCACTAATCCTTTATCCTTCCCTCCAAGGCCAGGGTCAGCAGCCCAAATAAACATGGTGCCTCACAGAAAAGGTCCTGCAGCCAACTGACGCTCAGTGTATTGACTCAAAGTCACCTGGACAGGCCTGATGGAAATGCAGGATGGCCCAGCTCTTCACTAATGGGTTTTCCAGAGTCAATATACATCATTCCGCCCAGAGCAGAGGAGAATGAAAAATAGACCGAGCGCCACAGGGCCGTGATCCATGCTTCCTCGGAAATGGAAGCAGGTGAAAGGGAGAATGACGCAGCTGGGGACAGGAGGGGATGCTGGCAGTCGACGTGCTTCAGGTTCACATGAGATGGGTGAGCGGCTGGCCTAAGGAAAGCCGGTGCTATCTCTGGGCAGGGTGCTTTCTGGGCACTGGGCAAACCCTGCGGCTTCGGGAGCTGCCCCAAGCTGGTGGTGCTGCCAGCGCTCCATTCACCCTGTGAAATGTATTAATTAGTGAAAGGTTTTGGCCCAGAGAGGGTTGCCGTGGCTTCAGATGAATATAGAAGAAAAGAGACAAGTTCATTTACAAGCACCTCTGAGAAATCTCAGCTCTCATGCACTAAGAGCTGCCACTAGGAAGAAGGGGAGATCTGGCAAAATAAGATGGAAAATGCAAACAGTCAAGCAAATTAGTCCAAGTCTACAGAGTACCAGTGGTGAAAACTTGGATCCCAGTCAAACAGATTATGTCCTGCAGGTAAGATAACTGGGATCAAACCAAAACCAAAGCAATCAAAAGCCCTGCACACAGTGCTTCTCTCGGTTTCTACAGCTCTCTGTCCTCACTCCCTTTTCTGATATGTCTGCAGAAAGGATCTTGGTCCAGTTTAGTCATGGCATGTCAGAGCTAGAAGACACCTTCATGACTTACTAGCCTGACCTTTTATTTGTCAGAGGGCAGGCTGAGGTCCAGATAGGTGAATGCCCTTTTACTGGTCGTGTGCCAGAGCTGGGAGGGCTGTGGGTGAGGAGTGGGAACAAGCCCCTTCATTCCTGATCCAGACCCAGAATTATCTCTACTACTTAACACTGGTGCTATAAATATTTTAATTTGCCTACCCAGTAGGTGCCCAACTCCCTGCCTAACACAGTGGTCTCTAGAACCAGTAGGGTGGGTCTCCCAGAGAGCTGGTCTGAACACACACCTGAACTTCACAGCAGGGCTGGCCCTGCCCCTCAGGCCCTCTCTCTGCATTCCTCTGGGGTCTGCTGCCCACATTCCCCAGCATATTCTGTCTCAAATCTTTGTGCCCCTCAGAAGAGGCAACTCCCTGGCTTTCACATTTACCTAACTCAGTCCAAGTTAAGTACATAAATCCTGAGAAGTCTGGCAGAATCTTTTATGAGTAGAGAGTAAAGGTTGAGAGAAGGTCAGGGAATGGAGGAAAAATGAGAGGAGAGAAACAAAGAGAAGAACACAAGGCGATACGTATTAGCTTCCTGCTTAATAGGTGTCAGGTCCAGTCACTGAGTTATTTCATGTAACCCTCGACATCATCCCATTGTTATCGCCACTGAAATTACATAATTTACAGAAAAGCTCACAGCCAGGCAGTGGCAGAGAAGCCAAAATGTGGAAAGAATCCAAGTGCTCGACAACAGATGAATTGATAAAGAACATGTGTGTGTGTGTGTGTGTGTGTGTGTGTGTGTGTATACACACACACATAATGGAATAGTACTCACCTATAAAAATGAGAAACCTTGCCATTTGCAGCAACATGACTGCACCTAGAGGGGATTATACTAGGTGAAATAAGTCAAAAGGAGACACCTACCATATGGTTTCACTCATTTGTGGGCTATTAAAAAAAAACCCACAAAGGAACAAACAAAACTAAATTTCAAACAAACCCTTAGACTCTGACAGCAGAATGGTGGCTACCAGAGGGGAGGAAGGGGAAGGAACAGATAGAGGAGCTAGCTGGTTGGTGGTGAAGGATAAGCAGACATTGGTGGGGAACGTGAGGTGAAATGTGCCATCACCTGAAATTGATACAGTGTTGTTAACAATGGTAATTCAATGAAAAAATTAATAATGCCCATCTCTGTTCCTTTTCTTTCCTCTTTTTTCCTTTTCTTTGTATCCACTTGAGAAGATGGATATTAGATGAAAGCCTGGTGATTGTCATTTCACAATTCACAAACCATCTCGCTGGATGCTTAAACTCATGCCTGATGTTAACCAGTTAGTTCTCAGTAAGACAGGAAAAAGAAAGTGGCAGAGCAGGAATTATCTCCAGGAGTGATGAGTTTAAGGGCCTAGTGTTTTCTTTCTAACAAAGAGGAAAAAAAGGAAAAGAAGAAGACGCTTGGGCTAAAGCAAGGAGAAGGCTGGGGGAGAGCAGGTTTGGGCTTTGGGGAGTCCAGGGTTCTGAGGCCAAACTCTGGGTCATTCCTCCGTGGAGCCTGTGAGCATTACAGCAAGTCTGCTTTGAACCCGATTCTGCGGTAGGCATGGGGTGAGGGTGGAGATGGAGAGAGCTGGTGGTGGGAGGAGTTGAATGGGATGGCCTGGGTTCAGGAAATGAGAACTTCAAGCAAGAGAAGCATCATGAAGCAAACAAAGCTGGGCAGGGGGCCACAGAGAGAGCCTGGGAAAGGGAGCGGGGTCACCTTAGGGAAAGTTGTGGGGAGGGGCCCTCTGGGGAGGTGACATTTAACCTGAGACCTGAGTCATCAGCACAACTGGACGTGGGATATTGCACACGGAGACTTTGCTGGGAAATGGAACAGCCGAGTAGTCTGACCCTATTGTTGGGCTGCTTGACCCATCTCAGCTGATGGAGCTGGACAGGCACACAGAACAATGGGAGTGGAATCGGGGCTTCCAGGGTATGGGCACTAGGGGACGATGGGCTGCAGAGAACTGAAACGCAATGATAAAATCCTCTTCCCCAGAGTGGCGGAGGAGCTGCGGCCTCCAGGGGAAATCCAGAGACAGGAGCTGGTAGCTGGGGCTGTTCTGAAACTCTTGAAGGGGCAGATCATCTAAGAATCTCTATTCCTTTTTGTTCTGGACAGGAACATTCACACAAGGTTGGTGAGCCCTATGGGCCTTTGGGAAATTTCCTCAAAGTCTGACCAGTCCGTAGAGCAAGACTACCCACAGAACCGGTCCCATTTCCTTGTCCCTGGTCCCTGGCCCCTTGGGCCTGTGGCTGAGGCTGCCTGCCTCTCCTTTCTCCTTGGAGTGAGTCTGTGAGAGTTTCCCATTCCTGAAAGGAAGTCTGTTTTCTCTTTTCGGAAGTCAGGATAACCAACGTGTGTTAAAGGTCAGTTGCATCAGTTCTCCTAAATGGCAATTAAGCAATTGTATGTGCAAGCCAGAGGCATCTGGAGTGCAGGATCTGCTCAAACCTTGGGACCTGGGAAAGGCTGGGCAAAGAAGAACAAGGAGGGGACTCCCAGGAAGGGCTGTGGCCTCAGGAAATCTAGCAGAACACCCTGAACTGTAAAGGCAGAACTGCGTCAGCAGACACAGGGGATCATTCCACCAAAGCCTCAGTGTAGATGGGGAAATAGCAGACTTCACCATCACCTACGGTCAGGCTCTTGCTCTCCTCCCTCCGTTGGCCTCTCTTCCACATTGTATCTCTCTCCTCTCTCTCTCCCTCTCTCTCTCCCCCCACCAGTCTTGCTTCCTCTCGTTCTCTCTTCTCTCTTTCTAGTTCTTTCTTCATTCTTTCTCCCTTTATTGTATCTCTGTCATGTCCTCACTCTGCCCTCACCCTGACATTCTACAACATTCTATCTATCTCTGTCTCTCCTTCCCTCAACATGTGTCACCGATTAGAATGGGCACTGACTGTCCACCTGCTGTGGTCACTGCCAAGCATATCTGCTGAGTATCCAGCTGAGAAAATGGTGATGTAGACTCTCCTTTCCAGAAGAGACTTTGGGTACAACAAAAAGATTCCTATAGGTAGAAACTATGGACTTTTGTTCTGTTACATATCATAACCCGGGGATTCAGCACAGTACCTGGTAGAGTCCTTATACTCATTAATGTATAACAGGAAAAAATTTGAAAAACTTAATTATTTCTTAATACTTAAATACCAATTAAGGTACTAAAACCCAAGTTCTTAAATTGAATATGTTGTTCTTTCCTTATAAATGGCCATTGAGTCTCCTTGTCTTTTTTTTCCCCCCTAATCCTTGCCTCACCAGCATTCCATGTGTCTGTCCTTCTCTCTCTTTCTCTCTCTCTCTCACCCCTACCCCCTCACATTATCATTTGAAGGGGCCCTGACCTAGCTCTGGGTCTCAGGACTTCAGCTTTCCTCATCTGAAAATGAAAACCGTACCTAACTCAAGGCGCCAAGCTTCTTGAGAAGAATCAAGCAGATAACACTTATAGATCTTGAATAGGAACATGCTAGTAATCGATACTTGATTGATGAGATTCCTTTCCTAACAAAGCACAGAGAAGTGTTAGCTCTGTGCTTGGCTCCCCACAATTCAACCTACTCAATACAGCATCACAAAATACCCATGAGGGAGCTAGGACCTTTGTCTCCATTTTATGGATGAGGAAACTGAGACTCAAAAAAGTTAAGTACCTTGGACAGGTACTTTTTCAAAGTATTTTAAATAAATCAAGGCCACCAATGGTTTTACCAGCTAAGGGGCTTTGCTGAGGTTTCTGAACAATAGTCCCCACTCTGTACCCCTGGATTTCTTCCCCCAAGTCCCATTTGCCAGATCTCCAACATGAAATGGTTTACATACCTACTCCAAGTAAGGATAACCTAAAATCACTCACTTGCAACTGTTTGGAGAAGATGGCCCTTAGGTTTCTCATTCATCGTAGGAAAGCCCAGGACTTGTGCCAGCTTCCTCTGCCCTCCTCCTCCCTGCCTCCTTTTCTCCATGCTGGATCAACTCATTTCCTCCATTCTCAGGGACTCCCTTGGACAGTCCTTTCATCCTCTTTCTGGTTTTCTCCGCAGCGCCTGCTGTTTCTCGGATGGTTAGGATCAACATGCCTTTCCTTGTCTTTAGGGGTGAGACCTTCACTCGCGTCACGTGTCAAAACACAGAAAGGGCAAAGAACTTGCACTGGGTATTTTTACTTCTAAAAATTTAAAACTCTTGATTAAATTTTGCAATGTTTATACGATTGCACAACAAATGGAAACCTTCGTTACAATTTATGTGGCTGATTTTATGTAACCGAATTCTATGGTGTTTATAACAGTTAAGGACCTTCTCCCAGAAACCTGAGCGCCGGGCGGCTCTCTGGGACACACTCACCCTCCACCCTGCGCTCTTCCCGCGAAGCCCAAACCACAGTTTGTAATTGAGTGTTTATTTTGTGTTTAATGTTTATCTCTTCTCCCAGGCTCGAAGGCGCTGTGAGGGCAGGGATCACATCTGTTTCCTTCACCCAGCTTCAGAGACCCAAACCTCTTGTACTCAATAACTCAGTAGTCTCAACTGTGGCTGCTTATTGAGTCATCAGAGGAGTTAAGAGATAAACAAGCGCAGACTGACTGATGCTCTGCCAGGCCAGCATCCACAGGCCCGGAGGCACCTGGACAGCTGCCTCACGGTTCTCCGCCGAGTAGCACCATCGATTCCAGGCTCAGTGACCCGCTCCTCTGCTCGTTTTCTGGACCTGTCTTCTCTCTGGCACTAGTTCCTATGCTGCCGGTGGTGCCCGTGCCCTCACGTGCCTACTCAGCCTGGCTTGATTGTCAGGCCCACCCGACACCTTCCTCCTTTGCTTTAACCTCCATTTATGACTCGCTGCCTTCAGGACAAAGCTCAAGAAAACCGTCCAGCCTCTACTATTCCTGTGTGATTCCAAGCCCAGGCCTCCTCCTTACAATTGTTTCATACAATTTTCCACAAGCATGTGCTTCTGTTGGCAGGATCCTAAGTGTGATTGATTGTGATTGTGTGTCTCCGACCTTTGCCGCGGCCCAGATCTGAAGGTGGCAGGAGCTGCCTCCACTCTGTTTGAGAAGTGTAAGCAGAAAGAGGGACAAGAGGGGCTTCTGGTCAACAGAAGCATGAAACAGAGAGACAAGAGGGCATTTCACTTAGACTCCCGCTGTGTCGCACACTGCAGAGGAGCTGGGAAGGTCAAGTGTGGATAAGAGACGGGACTTCATGGCCTTTTTCCTGCCTTTGAGTATCTGGAGACCCAGCTTTCAAAGGCCAGATGTGTGCCCTGCCACCAGAGAAGACTGGACCAATTTATGGGGCAGGTTCTCATCGGGGACGAGTTCAGGTCAGGGTGAAGAGGGCCCAGCAATGGCTGAGCTGGCCTAAGAGCCCCCAGAGCCTCCCCCACAGGCTGTTTTCATACCAATCTCTTGGTTTTTACCCTATTTCTGCACCACCTATTTTTATTGTTGCTCTTACTTCCCTAATATTTTGTATTTGCCTCATATTTTCTCTGAACAACTTTCAATCAACCTTTATTTTCTCTTGTCTTTAAAAAAATACTATGCAATTGTAGCTTAGACATAAGTATGATTGATATATGAACGTACATATATTTTTAATTTATATTGATTAAAATATACATGTATATTTTTCTAAGTGCACAAAACATGAAATACAAGTGTAAATAATGGTGGGAATTTACTGGAAAACATAGTGGTTGTGTGTGTGGTGTATGTGGTGTTGTGTATCTGTGCATGGTATGCTACATACACTTACATACATACACTGTGGCATGTGCATGCCCTATGTGTGATGTGTAGTGCATATGTGACACACACTGTGTGGTGTATATATGTGTGCACATATGTTATATGTTTGAGTCATGTGCGGTACACGTTATCTGTGGTATGTGGAATGTCGTGTGTTGTGTATTGGTATGTGGTGTGCTGTGTGCAGCACATGTCTGTGTGTTGTGTGTGTGTGCTGTACGTGTGTGTGTGTGGTATGTTTTGGGAATGGGGATACCAATCATGAATATGGAGATGAAAGGAAAAGCTACAGGGAAGAAGTTTAAAATTGAGAGCTCAAAGATGAACCCAATGGACTCTGTCTTTTCAAAGATGTAGGATCAGGGGCATAAATCTAAAACTAAGTCAAAGGCACATTTCTGGACAAAGTCTATTTCTTCTGACTCTTGGGTCATTGTCTTTTTTCTGACCATTGTATCCTGTGCTTCCACTTTTAGGAAGGCCAAAACCTCTCCCTTAACCTCAAGACTCCTGTACCCAACCATACTTCTGAGCCTAATGCACCCAGGAGCCTCTTGCGGCACAACCCAGCACGTGCTGGGACTCTGGGAGCAGAATCCACTGAAGACACGGCTTTGGCCACTTTGTGGCTGTGGCCCCAAGCTTTACTGAGTTAGGGACACCCCCAGGCCTCTAGCCTGGTGCTCCTGGGCCCCCCAGGGGTGCTTGTCTTTCTGCTGCCAGCCCAGGCCCATGATGGCCTTCCCTGGCCCCAGAAGGTTCTCCCAGAGCCTGGCTCCCTTAGAGGTTTCTCTTCCCCTCTTTCTGAAGGCCTTAGGCCTCTGCACAGGTGTCAGAATTTCACTTTGCTCCATTGTTCCCTGGAACCAGAGTCAAGAGAAGAGTCGCAAGTGTGTTGTTTGCCAGTCACAGCGAGGCCTGGCTCGCTGCGGGGCTGTGTGTGTACATGCAATTGTGTAGCCCAAATGTGAGGGCACTTTCTTGAAGGAGCCTGCGGAGAGGAGATGCTCTTTGGGGATCAATAGGGTGATCATGGAGAGCCGTGCACTAGGGCTCTCTTTTGGGGTCCAGGATGGCCCTGCCACTGGGACCAGGAGACAGGCCCACCTCAGCCTTCCCTCCAGTTTTCTCCAATCTGGGTCCCCAGTTGTCACCTTCCCAGCTTGGGACTCAATGACTTTGTGCTATTTCTGTGTTTTCCTGAAAATGTTCACTTGTTCGTGGACTGTAGGTACTTCTCCCCGAGAAATGCCAACAGAGTTGTGAGGCCAGGGGAGGTGCTCCTCCTGTTTGGAGCCTGAGTTATAGATTAGGGGCCCTCAGAGAGCAAGGCTTAAGGGAAGTCGGGGTGTGGGTTTACAATGTGCAGCTTAGCTAGAAGGATCGATTAATGCCACTCCTGAACTTAGTGCTACCTTGGGAAAGACTCAAGTCAAAAGATGTCCCACATGCAAAGCTCCTGGGGCTGTCACACCGGCCACACGGACCCACATTATTGCTTTTGTGAGTTTTGCCTTTGGGAACTCTGGCTTGTGACTCTAAGACCCTCAGGGATGCCCCCTGGGAGAAAGTCAGCTGCAAGAACAAGTGCTCATGGACCAGTCCTGTGTGTCAGGCTCATTTGCTCATGAATTCACTTGAAAGCACTTTGGGGAGAAACAAAGAGTCGGGTGGACACGCCGTCACAGAACTTACTGTTTGGAGCAGTGTGGAAAGCGGATTCTGGTTGCCTCCAGCCCATGAACTTACATGTGGAGATTTCACACAAACATCTGGATTTCTGGCTTCCTATTTACTATCTAGTTCTCCTGGGCCTACATTTCCAAAGCTGAGTAAGCCCCCACTCCGGCTGGGCAGGGGCCTTCGGCATGTGAGACCTAATGCTTTCCTTCCCACTACACTCCTGCCCAGGTCTGGCCAGCTCCACGGGTGAGTCTGAAGCCTCAGTTCTACCAGCTGAAGCTGATGGGAACCTTGACCCAGGAGGGAGTGGCAGACAGCAGAGGATATGAGAGGCAGGTCAGAGACCTAGCAGCTGTGTTGGTGGATGAGAAATGCAAGTCAGAAATTAGGAAACCGCTTCCTGCAGTCGGAATTGTGAAAGTCTAAGACGTAAGTCCAGAGGAAAACTACAGAGGCTTCCTTTCTTAAGGGATCTTCAGGAAGGGGACAGCTGTGACGTGATCGCAGTGCAGTCTTGCTATGAGCCAGCAATAACCGCTCCCAGTTCCTTTAAGTCACGGGATTCTTTTCCTTTTTATTGTATTATTTTTTTTATGGAGATAGTGTTGGTTTACCACACTGTATGTGATTCAGAGGTTCAGCTTTTCACCTCTTCAGATGGATGTGACTGCACCACCCCCAGGCACCCCGAGTCCTCCCCCATGGTCCATTGGGCCCCTCCCCCTGTCCAGCCCTGCGCTTCTCACTCTCCTACCCTGGAGCCTCAATTCCATGCAGATTTCTAGCAGCTTGCTTCTGTTTAGTTTTGCCTGTTTCTCTGCTTGCTTGCTGTGTTCTACACAAGAGTGAAATTGTCCTGCATGTCCCTTTCTCCTTCTGGCTTATTTCACTTAGCTCGATCCCCTCCACTTCCATGCATGTTGTCACAAAAATGATAAGATTCTTTTTCTGTAAAAAATGTTGAGCCATGGAAATAAGAATTTGTCCTGATTTCTTTAAAAAGCACATTGCTGACCCCCTGGGTCTCTATACATTTTCCCTTTTGTGCCCAGATAAGAAAACAACTTGAAGGATTTTCTTTTTCTTTTACAGTCAGTGTGGGGTGGTGAGGGGCAGATGACAGAGGTTGAAGGGACTGAGGAAGAGTCCGGGACCAAGATACTCTCAGGGACGATGCAGGTGTCTTTGTAGAAAAAGCTCTAGTCCTCTACCCTGCCTCCCTCTCCCCCCACTTCTTTCCTCCTTCTCCTCTTCCTCTTCTTCCTCCCCCTCCCTCCCTCCCTCTCTCTCTCTCCCTCCCTCCCTCCCTCCCTCCCACCCCCCCCCTCTCTCTCACACACACACACACACACACACACACACACAGCAGGCTACATGCCAATGCCAGTGCACACTGCATATTCACTGACAAAAATAAGACAATTAATCTAGGGAAGTAATGTGGGCTGACCTGGCAGTCAACTCATTCAAGATCCACCTGTCATTGGGTATAGCGGGTAGGGGGAAAAAGGGCCCTCAGGAAGACAGGGGAGGCATGGCGAGGAGGGGTGACTTTCATGCCTGGTGGAACACACTCTGAGAGGCCCTGGGGAGGCAGCCCAGCAGCAGGAATAGAGGGCCATGCCAGTGTAAGGATTAGTTATTTCAGAACAGGAGTAGGGTTTGAAAACACACACACACATGCACACACACACGCACACAAACATGCACACGAAGCAGCCAGAACACAAGAATGCCCTTGTCAGGTGGTGAAAGTAGTGCTGGGGCAATACTGAGATAGGGCACCTTTGTCCTGAGCCAGCTGCCTGTCCCCTGCCCCCTCACCAAGATGTTCATAGCCAGCTTCAATAGCTGCAGCCAGACATTTGGCCTATATCTGCTTTTCTGGTGATTTTTATTGTTTCTTTCTTAGTTTAAATGAATGCATTCAGAGTGATAAAGAGAAAGCCATAAGCAGAGCAAGCACCTGCTAAGGGTCAGCAAACAGAAAGAGGGCCTCCCTGGTGGTGCAAGGGGTTAAGTCTCAGCACTATGAAGCTATCCACAGCCACTGCAGCGCGAGTTCGATCCCAGGCCAGGGAGATGACCCACATGGTGCAACAGACCTCTCTTGCTCCCCTCAGGAGTGTATTTCAATAGATCCGCCTGTTCTGCTCTCCACTCTGTCTCTGGTCAATCCTCTCACCACCCCACACCTCTGGCCTACACCCCAGTTCTTGTATGCATAATAAGTAAATCTTAAAAAAAAAAAAAACAGAAATAGAAAGGCTTGAATCGCAGGACACACCTATGTGTTTTCTTGGGGCACAGCCTTCTAGGTCTCCTTGTATGCTGGCACCTCTGGGGCTGCCAGAGGCAGAAACAGATTCACCATGAGAAGGGGTACATAAACGTGGGACCCTGCAGCCAGGGCCCTGGGTACCTCCCAGGAGTCGGGGTGGTTTCATTTTTAAGTCCACTTATTGTACAGTTGTGGCAGGCAGGGCCCAGAGATTTGAACTGCCACGTCTGACAGGTGGCCGCTTGGAGCCAGGGCAGATGGAACCTCTCCGCTGAGATGAAGGCAGCTTTGGGGCCTCAGCCAAGGCAGGGGATGGTCCCTGTGGACCCTCTGATGCTTGAGGCCACTGATAGGCCTAGGGCCGAGAAAGTCCTAAGGACTGGGTGCCACGGCCCCTCTTTCTGGGGACGAAGACCAGAGCTTGAAGACTACCCTGGACTCAGGACAGGACAACAGGAGGTCAAGGTCAGGAGCTTTTGACTTTTTAGGTGAAGGATCAGAAGGCTGTAGGAAGCCCCTCTCAGCTCACAGAGCTTGTGGCTCTAGACTTCACTTCAGAACCAACCAGCAGCTCTGCGTGCCCTGGGAAGACAAGAGTCGCCCGTCTAGACCAGAAAGAAGATGCTTACTTTTTCTAGTGTGATTTTTAATAGATAGGCTCAGGAAATGTGGGTCCCACAGAGAGCTGGGGCCAGGTGACCTCAGGCAGGGCACCTGCCTCTGGAGGTGATCTCAGCAGTAAGGTAAGGGGGTGGGATGGATGATCTCTAAGTCACCTCTGACCACAGCATTTTATAATTCTGTGTTCTGTGACCCCTGTCTTCTTTGGAAGGCACTTCAATCATTATTTTTATCACTATTGCCTTTGTTCATATTAATGATCATTTTTATTATTACTCTTCAGACGAGGCTGGCTGACTGATGAGCGCACATGGCGAGGACAGCAGCCAGGCCCGGTCCCAGCAGGCACCGCTGCATAGACAGTCTGCTGGGGTTGACGTGCCCGTCATGTCATGCTCCCCTTCCCTGCTCTCCCAGCCCCAACCCACATCCCCAAGGCACACTGGCTTCAGGGTTCAGGCAGGAGTCTGGGGTGAGCCCAGGCTGCATGAAGAAGGAGACATGACTTTTGGGGGAGGTTAAGTTTAATGCTAATTTGGGAGGCAGGATCGAAAGAACACTTGTTGTCGAGAGTGTGGGGTTGTATATGCCGGTTTCTCTACCTTACGGCTCCACAGCCTCGGAGAGTCAATGATTGTTCCGTGCCTGGCTCACTGAGAATTTAACCATATTCGCTTTTGTGAAGGTTTCCTCAATATTGTGCTTAGAGAAATCATGGGGGAGAGAACAGAGACAGACAGACAGACGGAGAGGGACAATGACTGAGTGACTGTGACCTTGCAGAACATCACGGCCATTCAGCAGTGGTGGTGGGGCTGGACAGACGCCTGCTTCTCCTGAGTCAGTGCTGGCCTGCGGGGCTCATGGCCTCCCTGGGCTTGTCACCGCACCCTGCAAACGCCCTTTCTCAACGCGTGTCCCTCACTCCCAGTACTGACTGCTGTCCGCATCCGGCCTTCCCACCTCTTCCCTGGGATTTCCTTCCTGCTTCTCTCCACCACCTCAGGGACCACTTCCAGGACCCTCCTGCAAAGTGTGGACAGGCCCAGTTCCCTTCAATGCACAGTACTTCTGAATGCCTTGCTTCTTCCTGTCTGTGCCTCTCACTTGGAGATGACACATGACCTTGGGCTGGGAGTGCTCTGTCTAGGGTCAGTGCCACCTAGTTCCTGACCGCAAGAGCTTTGTGGGGAGCCTCCTTCTGGGCTTCATTCCTGCTGCCTTCACCCTCTCTTGCTGGCAACCCCTCCTGGACTCCCAAGGCTCAATGCTGCCCTCATTCCCCATCCTCTGCAGCAGAGGGGCTGGTGGTGCTGGAGCCCCTCTCCACGCCCCTCACACTCAATACACAGCTCATTTTCTCATGAAATCCATCCAGCAACCCTCCTTCCCCAGAAATAGAAGCTCCACTCTAATTAAGAACAAGCTGGGGATCTCAGCCTGTTCTCTTGAGTCCTTACAAGAGAAAACATTGAAGAGAAGGCTGGAATTAGAGTAATTTCCCAGCACACAACTACAGGTTGACTCTTGGCAAAGAAGGAGCAGCAAAGAGCTAAAATTTGGTTTTAACTACTGTTTTGCACAAGACATTTTATGAACTTTTCTTCTTATAATTAGAATAATATTGTGGCCTCTTTCACGATGATTTGCAGCAATTGGTTTGTTTTTGGGTCTTTTCAATGTTACACACGTTTTAATTATGGGAGTGACAGTAGTAGGAAGAGGCAAGTCCTATGAGTATCTTCACTTCAGTGTGGAAAAATGTGGTGAGGTTATAAAAGCAGTGAATTAGGGGCTCGACCTGGGAGCGGCCAGTGCACAGTCCATTCCCCAGTGTCCCTGGCTGCTGGTGAGTCCCTCCATCATGTCAGGACCCCACTCCCTCATCAGTAAGGGGGGTGACACCACCTGCCCTCTGATTTCCCAAGGCAACAATAAAGACAAAATGAAACATGAGATAGGCTGCAGGACATACAGGCCTGAGTATAAATCGCCACAGCGATTATAAATGACGTCTAAAGTGTTGGCTCATCTCGCAGAACCTCCCTGCAGGGACGCCTGAGAAGCCCGCCCGTCACCGCGAGGCTCTACAGCCCTTCACCTGCCCGCCTGCCTTGCTTCCTCTGTCCCCTCTGCTGCCATTGCTGACACCGGCTGCAGGCCTCCCCATCGGGGGGCATTATTCGTTTCTCCCCACATTCTTTGTTGTACCTTCATTTGTAAGTACCTTCATTGGATTGGGGCCCTGCACCTCACTCTCATTCCTATCCTCCCCCCTTTCCCAAAGGCTTTGCTATGCACCTGGATTCTCTCCCTCCCCTCCTTTCTCATTTACAAACTAGCTGAGCCTTTTCCTCTGACACGTGCTTCTCCACAACAGGTCCTTGTTATCTCAGCCACTGGGGCTGTTCGTGTGACTTCCCAGGCCCAGAGCAGGCGCCGCCTGCCTCCTGTCCTCTCCTACACAGAAGTGAGCCCCCATTTTATCCTGCTAATGATAAAGTTTGGCAGGCAGAGTCGGAGGCCCTGGTTCCGAGCGGTCCTCTTCCTCCTGGGCCTCGATCCTGGGGAAACCAGCAGGCAGGAATAGCTTCTCTCCTGTCTAACTCTTTAGTGTGCTGGAGGGAAGCCAGGCCTTGCCAGCAGAACAAACGCAGTACGTCACCAGCCTGCCCCTTTCTCTGTAGAGAAATAAACGAGTTGGCACTAGAAGGGACATTGGGGAGCAGCTTGTTCAGCCGCCACAGTCCAAAGCTGAGAAAGCAGACAAGGTGAAATGGCCTGTCCAGGGCCACTGTGGGGGGGCCCGTGAGGGACAGGGAGTCCTAGATGAATATGATGTGGCTCCTGTCTTGAGGGTTTCACAGTCAGGGTAAGGAGCGGTGCTCTACTGACAGGGCAGGTATGGCTGCCTGTTAATTAATCAGGCTTCTCCCTGGAGGGTGAGAGCCCAACGCCCACAAGGGATCTCAAAGTACTGTTAAGACTTCTCAAGACCTGGTCCTGCTTACCCATAACTGCTCCTTTTCCCTCTTCCACACCCCTCTTTGAGGCTTTCAAGGGGGGTGGGTGGGATGTAACTGGAGAAGTCTCCTTGCTCCTTGCTCTTTGCAAAGCCAAGTGACCCTCTCGCCACCCACGACAGCCACAAGCAGTTCCCAACACTTGGTCGGCTCAGAGCCCCTGGAGGAGAAAAAGGGCCCCCTTTTCCAAAAGAGATTTAGCTCTTTGGTTTCTAATGTGTCCACTATTACTAGGAATTGTTTGCAGGGGTCAGAGGAGGTACCGGGAGTGTCTGGGGAAGTTCCTCTGTATTCTGCTTTTCATATCATGCGCTCTTTTCCCCGGAGAGTGCCCCATGCGGAATGGGGAGAAGTGGTTGGGCATATCCTTGGGAAGTTTGAGAAACTAATGAAAAATATTTAACTCTCAATCTTTCAGTATATACCTCGAGGGCCATGTCAGCTATTACTATGAAACAAGCCACGCCAAAACCTAGTGACTTAGAGCAAGTACTTTGCTGTGCATCGTTCTGTGGGTCAGGCTTTGGACAGGGCTCAGAGGTGTGGTTTTTTCCACTCCACGTGGTGAGGCAGAGCACTGGGGCTGGAGGATCCAAGATGGCTGCTTTCGTACATCTAGCACCTTGGTGCCCGCTGTTGCTCAGGGTTACCTCAGCTCTCCACACAATCCCTGATAACCTGAGATACTTCACCTGTTAGCTGAGTTCAGAGGGGGAAGTGTCAACACACAGGGCTTACCCTGCTTCTGCTTGTCACACTTGATAAGTGACATGGCCAAGCTCAGGGTCAGTGTGAGAGGGATTCCCTGAGGACCACTGGCCAGACCTAGGTTACCCCGGTTAACAAACAACTCTTCCTTGGGGCAGAGGACAGTAGTGAGGCATCACGGGCTCCCACTCTAGCTAGCAAGACGCTCTGGACCTCACCCCATCCACTAAACTCCCTTGTGCCCTGCCTGCTCCTAGCTGAGATGACTTCTCCTGTTCTGTGTTAGTTCCTAACATATGTCAGCAACACGAGAAAGCTGAGCTCTGGCCTTTAAGGGTGGATTAAATAAACATTCTCCTTCTCAAAAATAGGATAATTTCTAGATTTTCCACTAGTGGGTGTGACTTTTCAAAAGGCTCAAGTTGAGGTACAGAGATGTGGGTACCTCGCCAGATCCTGGCTTCAGGCCGCAAGGATATCAGTGAAAAGGAAGTGAGTGATTGGCCTTGGGTCACCATGACGGAGTGAGCTGGAGCGGGATCCTGGGGTTTGTCCTCCTGGGACACCTGACTGAAGCACTTGCTGACTTCGGGGAATTTACTCACCCTCTTGAGCCTGCATTTTCCGCATATGGAAAATGGGTGCACTGGCCATCATGATTGTCTTGCAGATCAAATGGCAACTGAGGCCAAGGGCTCACCACTCACAAGGCATCTTTCGTTATTGGCACTAACACACACCCCCTTCTCCCTTTAAAACAGGAAATATGTTTACATAGATGTGACTCTCCCTAGTGCAGAAGAATAGAAAAAGGGAAGAAGAAAAATGTGAAGACGGAGATGTAAGAGAAACTAAAATAGAAGATAAAAGGGCGAAGAAGCAGAGAAGCAGAAAGGGCCAGGGGAAAGTGTTGGCCCTGCTGAGAGCCGCATACTTTAAGACCAGAGATCACCGTCTGAGGAGCCACATTGCTGGGGTTACCCAAAGCTCACTTGGCTCCTGCAAACCTAGAGCATTTGCCAGTGGGAGAGGCAGAGGGGTGTGTGTCAGAGAGCAAATGGATTTTGCCACCCAACGTGTCTGTACCAACTTGGACCTCATCGCATGGAAAAAAGGGAAGGGAGTGGAGGTGGGGGAGGGGAAACATTTCTCAGAGTCAGGCTGAGGCTGTCTGGGAATTCAACCGTGAGACCTGGCCTATTAGCAAGTCTGCAAATAACACACACAGCTTTCCCCACACCCCCAGCTCCTGAAGGAAAGCCAGAGCAGCTCTGCCATCTATATACTTTTCCAGATAAGTTTCCTTTAGTCCAACACTCCTTCTTTGCACCTCTTTGGCCACCTTATTTCATCCAGGACCTCAGGACTGCATGTTGATACTCATGGAAAGGAAACATTTTGCCACCAATGAGCCCTGGCAGTGGCCTGAGGGCATATCCCACTCTTCTTTCTCTGCCAGAGCTGGATCCTCGACTTCCATCCTGTTGTAGATAGAAGAATTTGAGCAGGTCCTCAAAGCCAGGACCTGGAGAGTAAGAAAATCCTCATCTCTGATTTATGGCACCCCAAAAAAGAGAAGATAAAAGGGGCTCATCTGGAGAAATCTCTCTGGACATCAGTATCTCCAGACCTCCCATTCTGGTCAATGTTACTGGCCAAGCAACTGGCCTGACCATTTAGAAAGGACCCTTCTCCAACACTGATTGTAAATGTCTGACTTTTCCTGCATGTACAAGCATCTTTTTAAGTCAGAAAGATTTCGAATTGAGGGTAGAAACTTTAGACAATAAATTCATATTACTAATGATTTTGTATTTAGACGTGTGTGCATTTTTGGTATTATATGCATTATATTTAAGAGAATTTGGTCTATTAGAATTATAGTTCAATCTTGTAACTCCAATTTATAGTAATTAAATGGTTAATTTAGACATGAATTTAGGTTGAAATCTTAGCTTGTAATTAAGAAAACGGAAGAACCACTATTTTTAAAAGATTCATTTATTTGACTTATAAAAATCATTTAATTGAGAAAATGTATCAGACAAATTCTTTTAAGTAAAGCAAATATATTCAGTATATTAATGCTTTGCACACTGGTTTCTTTATTAAATTTGTAACTGATACCAACATTAATCAAAGCTCCCTAAAAAATGATAAACCCCCTAGCTCCATAATCATTAAGATTTATAAACTGAAAGCAGTAGATTAAAGGGAAACTAGATTTTTGAATGTGGAACCTAAGTTAATAGAATATTTATTTAAAATTAATTTAAGGTGACCTTTGGATAATGTGTCCTGTTCATAAAACCCACTTGGGAAACATGAAAGGCATCACAGTACAATTATCTTGATTACGGTCATTATTAGTATATTGACTTTCTATGTGCTTTGTAAAAAATTATCTTCAAATTGTGCATCTTAAATGATTACTTATTATTCACTATCTCACATTTTTCATGGATCAGTTGTTCGGGTACAGCTGAGTTAGTGTCTGATGAGGCTACAACCAAGATTTCAGTCAGGGCTAGGGTCTCATCTGAGGTTACAGATCCTCTTTCAAGTTCACATGGGTGTTGCCAGGGTCCTTGTAAGTGGAAGGTCTCATAGTGACTTGTTTCTTCAAGGCCAAGAAGAGAAAACATGTCTAACTTCTAGACTCTTAAAGAGTTCATCTGATTAAGTCAGGCCCACTATAGTGCCAGCAGGAATGGCACTAGGCAGGGTCTCAATGATGGGCAGACGGGCAAAAATGAGTACTGGAGCCCTCGGTGGCTTTTTTATGGCTTTTAATTTAAACTCTGGCAACTATTTACAAGGTGGCGGGGTCAGGGGGCCAGGCTCCTAGGCCCCGGGAAAACTTCAGCTTCTCTGGGGCCCTTCCTGCAGCGTGCTCTTACTGCTGCTGCTGCCATGTGCTTCTCCTTCCCTTTGCTCTCGCTTTCCCTCTGTGCTCTCCTTCCGCGCATGCACACACTACACCACACTAACGGCTACTCTAAGTCACGCTCCCCCATGCTCCGCTATGCTGTGCCACACAGCCTGCGGAGGCCCATCCCCAAGGGGAGGGCGGGAAAGCCTGAGAGCACTCCCGCCCACCCCACACCCACCTAGGACAATTTTCCTTTTGATTTAACTCAAAACCAACTGATTCAGTTTTTTAATTTCATTGGTGAACAATCCATTCGCCTTTGCCATAAAATGTAACCTAATTACAGGAGAACCACTCACATACACTCCTATTACTGTTACGGGAACCCACCCGCAGCAGCAGTGGTGTTCTCTCACCCTGCTGTTCCACCACAAGTCAGTTGTGGCAGTTGTTCCTAGAGCCTAGCAACTGACCTTTTGTCAGTTGTAGCAGTTGCTCCTCAGAGCACTTTTATTCAATCATGTACTTCCTGGATCATGGAATGGACCAATCAGATGCGAGCTATGAACTGATTGGTGCCAAATGGTCCAATCAGCCACAGGATTGAAAAATGTTCCAATCAGACGTGTGGGTCTGGCACCCTGAGAGAGGATATAAGCTATAAGCCAGAGTCAGAGGGAACTAAGAGAGAGATAGTTACAGCCTCCAAAGAAAGAAGAGGAAGACTCCTGGCCTCTGAAGAAAGAAGGACCAGAAGCTGAAAGAAGAAAAGAAATATCCAGCAGCTGATCTCAAGGAAGGAAGGGATGCTGAAGACCTCTGTCAGAGACTGGGCCTCTGGTCTTCTCTTTGACATTGCCTGAAAGGAGCACCATGGCCTGGTGTCTAGAAGAACTGTGTTGTTGGTGTCGACCAACACTTGGTGTCACTGACACCACCTCTGGGGGATTAGTAGTGACCATCACTACTGGCCAGTGCTGTCCATCACTCTTGGCGACTGGTGGTGACCATCACTGACACTATCTGAGTGACACAGCTGGACATTTGTGGCTACAATAAATTCTTTGTTTCCCCTATTTGCACACTAAGCCCCATGTTTGTTGTTCCTGGAGCCTGAGGTTTCTTGCAGTTCTTGCAGTTGTGTGTGTGTGGGTGAGAACCCACAGACAGTGACCTGTCCTCTTATTGGATACTGTCCTTTGTTTGGCTCTCGGCCATAGACCACTATATTATTGCCATAGCCCTTGGTTTTAGTTTTTGACCTTTTGGTCTTTAGGGGCTCTTGTCTTAGAGCACGGGCAGGTGCTATCCAGATAGTTGGAATGGCCTATCCAGGTATCCCATCAGCCTCGTCCTGTCCTGCTCTACTGACTGCCCTGGTTTCATTACCAGGTGAGATTGACAGGTCTCAATGTATAGTCAAGTGGAGGGGGTTAATCAGAGCTTCTTGGGGGCCATTTTAGAAATCTGCCTACACAGTTAATAACTGTATAGACCTTTTTTTTTAATGTAGTCCTTCAGCCATCGCTTCTACCACTCTCATTCTCACTCTCTCCTCTCTTCCTCATATCCCATCATTCATTGCTGCATGCTGACTGTGTCCTCCATCCTCCCTAGGATGACTGCTTCCACTTGGTTCATTTAGAGCCTTACATCTCCATGGCCTGTCTCAGCTGTCAACAATCTGATTTCTCCGTCTCCAGGATTACACTCTCAATTCCATCTCAAGACTCTAAGAGGTATCGTTCTTAAGGGCAAGTCTGAGAATCTCATTTCTTGAGTTAGAATGCATGACAAATGGATCCATTGCAGATGTCTACTTCCATGTTCTTCCCAATCTGGTCTCTGCCTTGTCTTTAATTTCACCCCTCCTCAAACATCCTATATTTCCTACCATCCATAAAGTTGTCATGTTCCTGTCATTCCAAACCATCACAACTCCCCAAGCAAGCCAATGGCTTCTGCCGTCAGGACTTGTTTTCATGACTTTCTTTACTTGGCAATTCTGTGCATAACGTCGACCCCCAAAGACTTGGCATACGACTCACTACCCTTCTGAGGACTTCTGCCCATTGCTGATAGACTTGACTTTTTTTTTTTTAACTCAATCTCTCATAGCCTGTGTGAACTTTACGGTCTGGTAACACTTTACTTCACATATGCAAATCTGTCTTTCCATCTTCCATCTTAGCCAGCAAAACCCTTGGAGACAGAACAATTCTTATTTATTGTGCTAGTCACAGTCACTGGCACAGTGTTGAGAATATAATAGACAATTTGTGCTTTTTAATAAAGGGAAGCAGAAGTCAATGAATGCTTCAGTTCTTAGAATTTCAGTTTTCTTAATGGAGGTGATATTATCTGTATCCAGAGCTCTACGGATTGGGGTTGTCATTTGTCTTATTTGCCAGTTTAGCTCAGGGGAAATCAGGATGGCAGGAAAGCTGAGTCTGACATATGTACTGCATCTTTTAGAATTGTGTGGCGTGGTTTGACATGATGAATTGGCAGACCCGTGGCTATGACAGCAAGCCTTCCTCATCATAACAAAATGCGCTCTGGTGTCAGTGAGATCTCCTGAAGGGATTAATTGCCTGAGGCTGCTGATGTTGCACTCTAAAATCCATCTGGGCGTTTGCTTCAAGGCCACACCCCCCACAGGATGCTCCATGCTAATGGTTGAATGCACTGGGGATACTAGAGAAAATCCATTTCTAGGCGTCATGGGATTGCTTTGTCAGCACATTTGGGCCCAGAGATTCCCAGGGGGCTTTGCCATCCCTGACTTAGACTTTGGTACTGTCTAGGATGCTTCCACCAGATGCTCTCTCCCTCCCTCCCCTCCTCCACTCAGGATTAGATTTGCTCTGTGGTCCCAAGCCTCTTTCAGCCATCTCCAGGCCCTTCCTGATCTCCTTTCACAGAGGCATTTCCCGTCATAAAATCCTTGCATGTTTAATCCCATCTTGGCATCTCCTTGGAAGAGCCAGACCAGAAAGCAGTATAGTATCAGGATACTTTTGTTTTCTGCGAGTAAAAGTATAACACTGACAGATAGTGTCATTCTGGCTTAACTCTGGCAAAGAAAAATGAAGAAGCCTCAAGCTTTTGTTCTTTCTCCCGACAGAGCTTTCTAAAGAGGGAGAACTGGAGAGTAGTGTGAGTGAAGGTCCACATCACTGGGGAGGGAAGCAACGTCACGATGGTGGCTTTCCCTGGGCCAGGGAGTTTATGGAGAGCTCATTTCTGTTCTGCCCTAAGCAAGCTTGTATTCCCTAACCATCACACACACACACACACACACACACACACACACACACACACCTTGTATTATTCATGGTCCAACTAAGAGAGTATAATAATAAAGTGAGCATTTAAGGAAGGGGCCATTTACAGAACCCTGGATATGACTTTGAGCAAGTAACAAGGCATCAGCCAATATTGTCCAGGTGCCCAGGGGGCAACAGGGTAGGCGGTAATGATTACTGGAAACAGGGGAAAGATAACCTCATAGGAGTTTCAATCTTTTGTGGAGGGATACATCAATTCAGAACATTAAATACCCTGCATCACACTGCTCTCTTCCTCCCGTCTCCTGTTGGTGTTCCCCATGGGCAAAATGTACCCGGAAGCCAGCAAACATGAGACAATTGAGGCAGCCTTCATTTGGGGGGATGTGAAAGCAGAGTGGAAGAGAATGAGTACAGTGAAAATGGAAGGTGAATGACAGATCTATCGCACACTCCCTAAATAAAGGTATAAAATTGCAGAGAGCATGCTTGAGAGCGCAAAGAGGAGCAAGGAACAGGAGCTTGTCCTAGGTTGCTCTTATCATCCCTTTATTCTTTCAAATGTTTAACAGTAACTACTTGGTAACCTTCCTCCAAAGACATTAACATGAAAACTTGGCAGCAAAGTAAAAAACACATGAGTTTGGCACCACTCTCTGGGTGGTCCCTGCCCTCCATGCTGACCCAGTTCTCTGATTAACAATACTCTTGGGGTCGGCCACACCCGCTGACAATCACAGCTGACTGGCACCACATTCACTTCAATTTCCAAAGCAGAGCTGGCAGTTCTTACCTTTAATTGGGAAAGGGCACAGCTCAGTGTATCTGGAAGGAGACACAACTTTCAACAGCTCTTCCTAGAGCATTGCTAAGACCAGCCACCCGGCTTCCCCAGTACCGCTCAACAGTTCACTGAGGAGAGTATAGGAGGAAAACATGGGGTCTGATAGCTATCTCGGTCTTCTCATGACATGCCTAAAAATAAAAAAGCTTTCAGCTGGGCTGGAAAGGCACAACCTGCTGAGACCAGAGCCCTCAGCAGGGTTGATAACATCAACCTTCACACCTCTGCGGAAGCTCAGATCTTCTTGGCCTGGACAGAAAAGGGCTGGAAGAAACAGGCTTCCATGAACTAGGAGGAGTGGTTGGCTGAGTGCTCTCACCTGGGAGTTTGAGGGAGCCTGAAGCAATTAGTCTTAGGAGATGAGGAGAATATGTGTGACTATTTTCTGCCATTCAGTAGGATGGCTTTTTAATCTTCTTGCATTTTCTTTCAATGTGTAAACAATTTTTAACTTGTGAATTTTGGGTTGTATTTCCCTTACCAGAGGGCTTGAGTGTTGAAAAACATCGCTGACGTCAGGCAGCATATCACTGATGTTTTATTCTATATATTTTATTGCTGCAGGTCTTATATCTACATCTTTAATCCACTTGAAATTTATTTTTATGTGTGGAGTTACACAAAAATATGTGTGATTTTCCAGTTTACTCAGCACCATTTATTAAAGAAACTGTCCTTTCCTCATTGTAGCTCTTTTTCTTGGATTTTGATGACTCCATTGATTCATGTATCTACTTTTTGCCTATACCATATGTTTTTCCTACTGTTAATAGGAAAGTTTGAAGTCACCACTAAAGATTTGAGAGCAGCAGGGTGCATTTCCTGGAGGTGAACTTTAGGACAACTGTTCCAACTGTGGTGGTTCAGCTGGAGGAGAGAAGAGAGACTGTTGGCATTAAAATAAGTGACAGAAAGCCTAGGCAAAGTGGAGATGAGTTATTTTGAAGGAGATGAGAAGTGGAGGAAAGATGTGATTAATATTATGGATATAACCAACACTCTGCCTTTGACCAGCTTGCAAACTGACTCATGACCAAGAGCTGCGTTTTCAGGGCTTGGCATCTGAAAGTGTTGATCTGAACACTACTGGCCTTGACCGAAGTCTGGAGCACAGGATAAAGAACGAAGAGGAGAGACAGATGATGAGCTCAAACGCAAGTGTGTGGCATCTTAGACCCACACTGGAGTCTCACTGAAGGAAGGGCCCAGTTTTTCATTCTGGTGAAGGTTGGTATGTGGTGAATTTCAGGTGTTAGTCCTGCACTGACAGATTGGAGCAGAAATCCCTGGACTTTGTGGTCTCCGGACTTTTCCAGGAAAATGCAACTTAGTCCTGAAGCCCTGCCCATGGTTCTGGATGAATCTAGAGGACACTGGGAGGGACTGACCGAACCTTTCATGCTGTTCTCTGGGTGCTTCCTCCCTCGGCTTGGCCTGTCAGCCTGGCTTCTTCTATTCTGGTGGGAAGAGGAAGAAAAAGAAAAGGGAAAGGGAAGATAAAAGGAAGGAAAACAAAACAGGAGAGGAAAAAATATTTTGAAGCCTTTCAAATTCATCATGATTTTCAATTATAGGTAGAACTGAGATCAATGTGTCTTCTAAACTGGCTCATCGCATATTTTATTAGGACGTAGCTTATTTCATCAGGAGATAAAAACAAGGGACTGTTGTTAAGAGTGAGCTCATGGACCCAAATCTGATCTTAGCATGAGATTTTTACACCCTGTCATTGCAGACCAGGGCTGCTGGCTCAGGAACACCCACAGCAGGGCAGTCCATTGCTCTTGTTCAGATTTCCTGGGTTTGAAATCTGACTTGGCATCTTTCTAGGTATGTTCCCTCAGACAAAGTACTTAACTTCTCTGTGACTAAGTTCCACACCTATAAAATGGAAATAAAAATGGTACCCAAATCATAGGGTTGTTGAGAAAGATGAAAGCCTAGAAACAGGCAGCACACGCACAGCACATAGTAGCTGTTACTGTTGTCTTTCAGTTCAGGGAGTCCCAAGAGAGTACGTCAGCGTGAAACATCGTGGGATCAGGCATCTGGACACTTTGGTTTGAGTTTTTGTTATTCCAGTAACTATGTTCTCTGCACCTGGTCAAGTCATGTTTAACTTCTGTGAATTTTTATGTCTTCTACTTACACAATGAAGATAACTGTAAACTCTTTGTCACATGGTTGTGAAGATCAGCTGTGAAAATGGATGGTAACTAGAACTCTACACTGATCTGGGGCTTCTAGTCCTGTTTATCTGCCATCTGGGCCTTGGCTGACCTCTCCTGTCCCCACACCCAACCCCCAGCCCCCAGCTATACCCAGACCTGGCAGCTCTGAGAAAGACCACCCAAGGTTCCCTTCTCCTCTAGGGGGACCCCAGACAAGAGCACACTGAGGTTTGGCTTTCAAAGCTTCCATTTCCTCTTTGTTCCACCCACTGGCTATATAATCTTGGCTACTTTTTTGAGATTTTTCACTCTTCTTTGGAAACTAACAAATATCCAGAGCAATAATTAGAAGCCAATATTAATTGACTTATTCCAAACACTGGAACTTTAGGTCCGAAAGGGCTAGTGTGTCATGGTGGGGTGTGGTGCCCAGAGAGAGACTGCTGGCATGGCAATATGTCACTGCTGACCCGGTGGGAGGCTGGGACTTGTGTCCTATTCACACCACAGGCTTTTCCTGTGATGTCAGCAAAGCACTGCATTGAAAGGGCTCCCTGGAAACCGGCAGGGCTGAGTTAGGTTGCAACCAGTCCAAGTCTCCTATGTATTCACGACTCTAAACCACCCCCTCTCCCCCAAATTAAATCATCACCAGGCACAGTTGCCTGGTCTCAATTAAAAAGAGGTGTACTCTAGGGCCTCCCTGGTGGCGCAGCGGTTGGGCGCTGCGCTGTGGAGCTGTTGGCAGCGGTGATGCGAGCTCTACGCCTGGTGATGCGAGCTCTAGAATCCCACATGGCGCAGCAGACCTCTCCTGCCTCGCCCGCTGCTCCCCTCAGCAGTGTAAAAAATAAAAAAAAAAGAGGTGTACTCTAACAGAGATGACCAAGGGTGGAATGAAAATCTGAGTTGCTCATACCAAGACATTTTCAGCAGAGCTTGTGTAGATGGAATCCTGTAGCAAAAATGGGTGGCTGCATTTTAAGGTCATTGACAACTTGGAGGTCAAGAGATTCTGTGAATTTTTTAAAAACAGGAGGTATCATCAAAAAACATAATGGGAAATGTTGAGGAATGGCTTATTTAGGCCTCCTCACATCTTGCCTGGAGGGTGAGGTGGGGCCCTTGGTGCTGAATGAACCTCATTGAGGGAGAGGGTGGGGCCCAGGCTGGCCCAGCAGCAGGGCTGTGTCAGAACCAGGGTCTGAGTGCCAAGACGAGGCCTTTTCACTGCACTTCCTGTATCACCTAACCTGGGATGTGGGTCTCAGCAAAGTGCATGGACTGATCCAGAGGGAAAAAAAGAATCAGTCTTTGAAGTTATTTTCCTGGTTCATGGACCTCCACGAAGAACACTATTTACTTATTAGCCTGTCTAGACAGAGGAACTCACCCTCTGGGCTGGCCTCTTCCTCTTCTAATTTTCCTTGCTCTGTCACTCTTGCTGAGGATGGGGAAGAGAGCTGAAAGCTGATAGTAGAATTATGCAAGGACAGCATTGAGGTTGTTCCATGGATCTGTGATTTGAGACTGAGGAATTCAACATCACAGTTTCGAAGACTCCTGACTGCAGGCAGAGGGAGTGGCTCAGCTGAATGAAAGTGGAGACTGTAGGGAGGCGTGTGGTCCCCCTTTGTGGACCCCTGATGGGGCGCACCATGTCACCCCTGACACGAGCGAGTCACATGTGTTGTGAGTTGGGCTGGGAGGCAGAGGGGTGCAGCCCAGGGCGGCGTCCTCGTGAAGGGAGCTCTGTCAGTCAGCTGTGCTGCTGCGGCAGAGGTCATGGGTGAAGGCCCAGACCACAGACATGTATTTCTCGGAATTCTGGAGACTCGGAAGGCCAAGATCAAGGTGCCGCTGGACTTGGTGTCTGTCTGGTAGAGGGCCACACTCTTCCTTTGTGCTCATGTGGCCTCCATCTCTCCTTAGTGCCAGGCCGGGAGAGAGCAGCATCTCTCTCTTCCTTTCCTGATAAGGACACTAATCCCATCATGTGGATCCCACCTTTGTGACCCCCAAAGTCCACACTTCCAAATATCATCATCTTGGGTGTTAGGGCTATAGCCTATGAATTGGGGGTGGGGAGGGGCATAAACATTCATTTTGGAAAGGGGATGAGATACTCAGAGTCTGCCCGGCCAGTGGGTGCCCCATCACGTGAGCTCATGCAGTGCTGGCACAGACTAAGCCTGCCCACCTTAGTCTCAGAGTGGTCTTACACCAGCACCCTTGCACTATTTGTAAGACTGTAATGATAAAGCCACTATGGACGTCAGCCTAGAGGTGGTCTCAGAGAACAGGCTCAGAAGCAGAAGTCGGAAGCAGAAGCTCTGGCCATTTGCGGCTGTCCAGAGAGAGGACAGTGAGATGCACAGGACAGCTGGCCTCTCCTCATAGGTGTTAATGAGTCAGAGAGAAAGAAGATTTGAGCTCCTTATAACGTGTCATAAAGCAAGTCAGAATGACAAAAACAAGTATGGGACATTTACATAGCAGGCAATCCCATGATGGAAAACACTTTCAAAAACCTGTGGACATCAATAGACCTCCCGAGACCTCTGAGGCTAAGAGGAAGGGAGAAAGGGCAGCGGCATGGGGGCATCGGGGTGGTGGTAGGGAAAACCGAGAAGACTGGGGCTGTTTGAAGCCCAGCTGTGTGTGGATGGGTTGCTGAGATTCTCGCCCTGTTGTGAGGCAACTGAGAGCCCCTCTAGAGAGCATCCGGGTTGTTTCCACATCTTGAGTGTTGTAATACCGCTGCAGTGAACACGGAATTGCAGACATCTCTTTTCAGCCAACTTCCATCCCTTTGCAGAGATACCCAGAGGTTAGATCGCCGGGCCTACGTGTAATGTTTTGATGAACCTCCATGCTGATGTCCATAGTGGCTTTATCATTACCGTCTTACAAACAGTGTAAAAAGCTCCAACTGCTCCACAGTTTTGGCACACTTTTTATCATTGTTGTTTGTTTTTATAATAGCTATCCTCATAGGTAGGACATGGTATCTCACTGTGGTTTTAATTTGCATTTCCCTGATAATTAGTGCTGCTGAGTGACTTTTCATATACTTGTTGGTTGTTTGCTTATCTTCTTAGTGAAATCTCTATTCTACTCTTTCGACCATTTAAAAATCAGGTTATTTGTGTTTTGTTTTGTTTGTTCATTTATTTTTGTTACTGAGTTGTAGGCGGCTCCTTATCTATTTTGGTTACTAACTCCTTATCAGATAAAGAGCTTGAAAAATATTTTCTCCTTTTCAAAGGTTGACTTTTCATTTTGTTGGTTGTATTCAGTGCAGAAGTTTTTCATTTATTCCTTCTTCTGCTTTTCTTTACTTACAAGGGAAGAAAAATTTTCCCAAAGCTCCTCAACAACCCACTAGCTAGAACTGGGTTCCAAACTGCAAGGGAAACTGGCCTTTTCTGTGTCTTCTCTTGCATGTGGGTAAGAGAGGAGGGGGCATTCATGTGCCAAGCATGGCCAATAACATCGCCCGCCACAGCTGCTGGGTTCTCTCTGGGGTCAGCTCGTAGGAACAGGGGTCTAAGTTCGGCATCAGAAGAGCAGCCACTTCAGCAGGTCTGGCTCTCAACACCAAATCTTTCCTTGGCTGCTCATCAAGAATCAGTGACTCAAAATGGCTGCTGACATTCTCAGCTCACTCACTAGATTATGAGCTCCTTGAGAGAACGGCTAAGACTTACTTAACATGCAGAACCTGACTCTTCAAAGATGATTAAAAAATATAGGAGGAAGTCACTAATTCATTGCTAAATATTTATTAATTGAATGAATTAGTTCATTCATTAGTGGAAGACCCCATTTGTAGAAACGCAACACGACACAAGCAGAACTGTTCTAGGAATGAGAAAACTGGAAAAGCTAGATAAGGACGTGTCAAACAATACAGGGATATGTCTAGTAGTTCCAGAGGCATAATCATTTACGTGATTATTTTAAGGATACTATTTTTCCTTTTCCTATATTACTTGTTGGCATTGAGGAAAGGAAAACTGTACAATTTTTTAAAGCCACAGATTCACATAAAATACCATATGTGAGAGAAAACATGGTTTTTCAAAGGAATGTGCAACATCTTATTTGATCTACATGGCAAATTTGTGAGATAAGCAAGGAGAGATTAGTGATGTAAAAACATTAATATGATGGGACAAAGTTTAATAATATAAGGACAAAAATCAATAATGCTGGATTACTGACAGACCTATTCCTTCCCGAGGCTCACCAAAAGAATCCTCTAAATTCTAGTCCAATTTCCACCTTCTATGTTCTTACAAAAGGAAAGATTTTCTGCTGGAAAAAGAGATAAGTTGATCTAGATTTTATAGTACTTGGAGGGTGGATGGAAATGATAGAAACCACATGAACAGGGAGTAAAAAAGGACATTTTTTAATTCCCCCCTGGAGACCAGAGTCAGTAACCAGATAAGAAAGCAGGTTGGAGAGGAAAGGGAGTTTGATTTCTTAGAACCATGGTACTTTCATTCCCTTGAATGTCTTTACAGATACACGAATAATAAATGGGATTTCATTTTATTACTTTGATTTTGGGATGTTGCTTCTTAAATCTGTTACTTCTCTGAGACTGAATCACATGGGTCTCTGAGTTTTTTAGGGTTACAAATCTCACCTAACCAAAACTCAGAGAGCTTAAGTGATTTATCTCAAATCAATTACCAAGTTGGTAGAACCTAACCACTGCTGAAATCCCTATTCCATACTTTACTTTTCCACTTCATCCCACGAAACAGAAGCTTG